>JAPYZK010004313.1:0-10603 GCA_030522785.1 Platygaster equestris
ATCTGTAGTGGATTCATTGCGTTTTCGCACGATTGTGGGGCAGTGTGAAGACCGATTGTTCCGGAGAGAAAATCGCGATTTCGGTAATCCCACTATCGCGATTCATTGTTGCTGCGGCGGAGATTAAAACGAGAAGTGTGCGGTTGCTCGGGATCCGAGGCAACGACCGCAAGCTCGGGAATACGTCAAGTTGGCACGAAGGGAGGAGGCGAGAACACGGAAGCGAATATATGCCCGATCACCAACTTTCCCGGCTCTTGTTTTACACCTGCCGAAATACTTGGTCGACTGATTTTAGAGGGATTTCGGATGATTAGGTCACGAAGTTCAAGGTGTGCCTGTCTCACAATCGCCGAATTTCGATATTATCAATAGTTTTCCAACAAAAACAGATATTATCATTCTAAATCAACACGCTAGACACGGACAACAATCATCTTGAAATTCGTTCTCGGAAATTTCAAGTATTACATATTTTGTCACGAAAAAGGGCTGAACTATTCCATAATAAACTTTTGGGGTAGGCCAACTGACTTTCGACCTGCCCGATCGAAGGAAAAAATGGCCGAAAACAAGGCGGCAACCACTGCCAATGTTCCTTCCGGAATTACCTCAACAGTCTACGTTCGAATTTCCGATCGCAAAGTTTCAGATGCTCCGGAAGATACGAAAGTATGGCGCCCGGGCACTGCAATAGCTATTAGATGGTAAGATAATGTAAACTTATGCGAGGCACGCCCGGTACCCCTGTGACCCCTCGTTTTCTGAGCGCCAAACTTTGCGGGGTTTAAATATATATCACCCCCAGCGTTACGGTTTAACCATATGCTCTCGCGCCACTTGAGCCCCTTCTCAACCCTGCACTGCCCTCACACGCGAAAGGAGCGCGCTGCATCCCTTACAGCTATATCCGGATTTAGATGCGGTACGAGAGCCGAGTTTCTTCCTCGAGCCTCGCAACTGCAGCAGGCTTCTCTTTCCGTCTCGAATCGATCGAGTTGCCGGCATTTGGATTCCCAAATCCGGGGATTCAAGTGGCATGAGATGTCCGAGGGGTCGAGAAAAAGTCACCAACGAGTTCGAGAGTCGGCAGAGAAACAAATGACGGAAAGCTCGAGTAGGGTTCAACATTCAATACACGACTTGAAATCAATATTTAGTCGAACTTTTTTTCGATATTCATTAACTGGATTTGATCGAATTATCATTCACTACTGATACTCCGAATCATTTGTAGTATCTACAAAAGTCTCCAATGGATTCATACAAATATTTTGGTGTCCAAATGATCGTCCATTTACCCATTTCATGAGTGAATGAAAATCTACATCTCCAACTTCACTGCTTATCTTTTTCCTATTAAACCTGTCGAATTGTTGCATTTTTCGACGTCACGAAGGTCATGATTATGTAATATGTACATACCCTAATGTTGTCAAAGAATAAAATGGCACTGAAAATGCTCGGCAATAACTGCATTCGGATCATCTGTGAGCAAACGAACAATTCCAAGGAACTTTGCAATAATACCTGCACAGTTACAATAAGAAGCGAATTTAACGGTATTCTCGTTACACCCCCACTTGGGAATTTATTCTCTACCCAGAATAACTCGATTGCTGAAGCGTATATAACACAAAGTGAAATTTACACTCCGAAAAGATGAGAAGCTGAAAACGTCATCAAGGATAAAAAGTCCGGGCGTTAATAACAGCACGCCCTCGACAATAAGGAAAAAGAGAAGGAAGCCCAGCAGCAGCGCCTTTGGCTTCAGCTCTCCGCGAAAAAGAGCGTAAAGCAAACACTCGCGACAGAGACGTTTTGTCACTCGTGTTTTAACGACCTCCCGCGGAATTTTCCTCAGGGACGGGGGGCGGGGGTAGGCGGGGGCCTGGAATAATGAACCCGGCGATAAAATAGCACGGTGGCGCCCGGCCCTTACGTGCGCGCAAAATTTAAAATTGATATCAGGCCTTAATCTCGAGCGATTAAGAGATTACCCAGCGTAGTGGGCGGGGTGCCAAGTTTCACGCGAGACAAACTTTACGCTCGTTACCTACTCGGGGACAGGGAAGCGACCGCGAGGCCGCAAACTTTCTACGCTGACTTTTTTTTCATCTTCGCTTTTTCGAGGGATGTTACGCGTTGTGGATTAAAACGTTCGGAGAGATGAGGATGATACTAAATCAAGGGCTAAATGAATTTTTTGCGGTAATAGGGGAAACGCGATAAATAATGGGCTGGCAAGTTTGATATTCATCAACTTATGTTAGATTCAGTAGACATGCATGTTGGTGCACACAGTGTATTTCATAAACCGAAGGGAAATAAAAAAAGGTTCTTTGACGCGAGCAGGGAAATAAATAGCCGTTGTCTCATCTGAGGTTACAGAATTATTATTTTATACTTGTTAAATCTAGTTCTGAAAATTTTTGAGGCCGACCATTTCCACGTGTCTAATGGCTGGAGTGCAAAATCGAATGTCAGAATTCATAACTTGTAATGGGAACCACCGATGATGAATTGTGCACGTCTGAGGATTTTGCGATTTGGAAGTTAGGGTATATACGAATCCTGATCGACGAGTTTTTTAATTACAGGTTTCAAATTCTCAAAGTGCGATTTCGAGAAATTCACCCAAGAATTTCGTGTTCACTTTAAAACCACATGGGATCCCCTCATTTTTTCCTCACACTCAAACAAACCCATACACCTCCCCTCCCCTCACACTCTAATCCAGCCGCAGCGCTCGAATTTTTCGCAACCCCCGGAACAAAGCAATTTTCGCGTCCTCGTCGAAATTAATATTCGAAACTTGGTAGCCGAGCGATGTCTAACTCGCAAGAAACGGCCGTTTGGCCCAAACTTGCCCTGAGTAAATTTTGTCCCGCCCAAATTTTCGCGTAGGACGGCCCGAAATATCACAAGTTTTTCAATTTGCCGGGGAAGAGTCTGCGTATTTGTTGGGGAAAAAAGAAATGTAGTTAAAATGCGAATGAAGCGAGGTGCGGATGTAATACGTCCGAGCATGGAAAACAAATAATACTGGCGAATGCGGGAAGCGGAGTATAAAAGTGGGGCGGTACAACGGAGAAACCATGTTAAGCCGTTTTTTTTACTGTGTCGTTAATTGTTATATAATGAGTAATATAATTTTTAATCGTATGTGGCGACCCTTCTAGAGCATGTTCACGGTTTTATGAGATTCCCTTCACTCGCGACTCGTCACATAACAATCTCAAGTAGTCATACCGACAGAAAAATTTAACAACAACTCCTCAAGTACACTACATATCTCCAGAAACAACAAATTCGGTACGTAAGACTCGTAACCTGTGAAAAACATTTTTTCATTCGCGCAAAAACTTGAAAATAATAGCAAATAACGAAATTCGAGTCAGTCGATATGATTTCTGGCAAATGAGGTTGGCATTAGAAATCTTATCGATGTCAAAAATGCGTCTTGGCACAGTTTTTCCGTTGCACAGCAGAAGAGGGAAAACGGAACTTTTCGGTCGGGCCGAGATCAGATTAACTCCCGGCGTCCTTGCAACGCGCGTCCGTATATCCTTCTCCCGAGTTCGTACCGCCCAGTAACGAATTAACCCCCGGAAATGCCTCGATGATCACGGACTACGAATTACATTTACCCCCAACCACTTTTGCCCGCTCTTCTGCTGTCACGGCCATCAACGAATTATTAGTCCTGACTGAGATTCATGGTTATTTCGATCTACTATTCTCACTGGGTTTTGTTTATGATTCATGGGATGGAATTCGAAGATCGTTGTAGTTTGCGGAACCATCGCGAAAATTTTCAAAGTGCAATTTTTTATCGTATAAGAAACACTAGATTTTTCAATGTTCGACTCGATTCGGAAATCCTTGTGGTAAATCTATTACTTGTCGTGTGAATTTTCACCGTTGTCGCTGAAAGTACGTAACATTGAAGACCTACTATAACAGCAACTGGTGAGCAACTCGTAACCTTCGAATGTGTCTCAAGTTTTTACATGTCAACTATTGTGAAAATCTCTTTGGAAATATCGATTCCTCCAAAAATACGCGGGTATTGACACCACATTTCGTGATACGGGGTAATCTGCGTTTTTTTCGGAATTTGTGGATAATTATCATGGTAGGTACCATATTTAAAGGTATTTTTCATAATTATCCGAAGGTGTCTGTGTCACGATCCTCTTCTCCTTTACGGTTCGTTGCGCGACTCGTCAGTAGACGCGGAATCGAAAGCGTAAAAGGTTTGACGATTAAATTCAATATCCATAGCGCATTATACCGGGCTTTGTTAGAGATCCGCATAATGATTCGCGGACCTCATTACCGAATTTCTCCTTGAGCAAATCAACTCTTCTCAGACACGTGCTCCAAGTTATCCAATCAAAATCGGGCAAAAATCGACCATTTCGTACAAATAGGTGGCGAATTGTGATAATAACATGGCACAAGAAAATCCATGAATGTAATTTCCAAAATTCATATAATACTTGGGGAATCCGTTGGCACTCGACTATCCTCATTAATACGTGGACACTAGGGTGAATAAAAGGATTTCTATCTGAAACAGCGCTCTTCATTTTATCAGTTTCATTAAACCTAAATTTCTAATTCATTATCCTGCAACTGAATAATGTATATCGATAACTATGCAAATATACAATACTCTACAAAAATGACGGAGAAAATAACATGATCGAGTCACATACGATATTTTTGTTGATTCTCATTTTCGTGTGTATTTCCGAAAAAATTAACACGTCTGCGTGATGTTGTGGTGCATTTTTTGCGCGAGCTCGGAAAGCGAAAACCTCAAGGGGAATATTTGGGAGTGTCGACATTACAATGAAAGCCTCGGGAGCAAGAGGCGAGATTTCGCCAAGAGCAGAAGAACCCTGGGTAGAGTCAAGTTATTGCACCGTGACAAAGACAGATTGTACGCACGGAATAACATTGTTCTTCTCCCGCTCTCTCCTATCCACTGTCCCCCTTCGCTTTTTGTACCCTCGCAAAATCCCGAGACAAGGCTTTTTTCAGCTCCCGGGGCAACGATAAGCTCGTACGGCACCGCAGGTGTTGAAAGGCTGTGAAACTGTACAATAATCGACATCATTTTCGGAAATTTAATAGAAAAAACATGAAAACTTGGGTAGTCTGATTACATGTGCTGAAACGATCACAAAATTGTTCGTTCATCCGAATGTTCATTCGGAAACACGATGTCCTGATTTTCGAAAATACCTTACGGAATATATTATTGAACAACCGGATATCTAGCGACTTTTGAAATAAGTCCACAAATTGTTGGCAGCTACATTTTCGCGCTAGATAAAACTACTCGAATAACTCGAAAGAAGCTTTTTTCCCCGCGGAATTTCACCATACGCACATTATTTTACCGTAACTCCCCTTCGTCGCTCTCCGATTCAATAGCGAACGTTTTGCCGGGACCGCAGACAGCGGGCACGAATAAAATCGGGCCGAGTTATTGGCCGGCATTGATTACGGCCGAGTTGTGTGAGGCATTAAAGCCTCCTCCCCCGGCCATTAAAAGGTCGTAAAGCTTCCACGAATTGCCCCCTCCCACGAAGCCCCAAAGAGGAAAGAGGAGTTTGTGGCATAATGAAAAGGCCCGCCGGGAATCACGAAGGAGCTCTGCACTGCTTAGGTGTGGGACGGGGGAAAGGGGCGAGGTACACGTCGACGAGCGCTTAACGAGTATTCGATATTGTGGTAATTGGCTTCGTCAAGGCGCCTTTGCCGCCTAATGAGCTCGAGATTCGGGGCTTTTGTAATTCGCGGAAAAAAACCGAGGCGAACCCTCGTTGAATCTGAGTTAGGGGTGGAATATTCGCAGAGTTTTTCGGACTTGAGAAAAAATATATACTCAATGGAGAAATGCAATGGCGACCCGTGAAATGATTAAGAACGGCACAGACATTCGCGGGACTGTAACGTTGATGGCGCTCGCTCCAACAATCAGATGTTCGGAATAATTTTAACTTTCGAAACAAGTATAATATTCGGTTTCAGCGACCGAAAAATGCTGCTCGATTTAAATTTCTCACTTTTCTTGCTGGATAAGAAAGAACCTGTTCTGAAGCTTCAAAACTATTCAATTCCGACGTGACAAGTGACGAAAGCTTTGACTGATCTAAAATCAATCAAAGCGAGAGAAGAAAATTTTCCGAGCCGTGTAACGCCGAGAGCTAACCGGTAACCTGTTAATATTTAACAGTTTCACGTGGCGCGCTCGCAGCATGAATTTTTCCCGTTCACAAATGGAGCGGATATTCGGAAAGACGGATTCGCCGCGACCCGGTGAAAAATGACCGGGATATTCCATGGTGCGCTTTTCAGGGCTGTATCAACTTTTCAGAAACAAGGCTTTCCATTATGCTGCGACGGGCCGAAGGAGTGGGCTCTTTTTTGCCACGATGTGAGCAACAATGTCATTGGAAACGCTGCTGCAAATTGAGCTTCGCCTCGTTTCAGCAATATTGAATGTTGTAGGGGGATGGCGATAACGGTTTTTGCGTGTTTTCGGACTTTGACGTAAGCTTTGAGTTTGAAGGTTTTTTATTGAGCGGAAAAACCATATATCAACATATTTATCAAGGGTATAATATTTCTATACTCGTGATGATCCATGCAAGAACTGCCTGACTACCCAATACATAATAAAATCAAGTTGATATTTACGTTGCTTCTGATGATATGAAAATTGAGGAAACGAGGTAACCAATTCATGGATGGAAAAGATAATTCAAATGCACGAAATCGCAATACACGCGGAGGTATGTTATTGGGAGATTCTTCCAAGTTCCGTTAAAATGCTGGAGAGAGAATTTGCCAGAATAATAAAATGTAGTGAAATGAACAAATTCAGTTCGACACATAAAATATTTCGGTATTCCGGAAATATCAATACCAATTAATTACCCTTTGTGACGATTTTTGACGACTCGTCTGGGAAATGTTACTTTTCGTTTGTTTTTCGGCAATTTTATGAAGCGCTTGAAACTGGAATCAGCAGAAAAATGCATAATCCAGGAATACGGTCTCGTCGGATCGACTGAATTATTCGCAACCGTCAGTAGTCAAAATTCTATTCATGTGGAATAAATGGAGCGTCATAATTTAATTACGCGAAGATGGATTAAATTCAATTCCGATCGCGTCACGGCATGGTAATCATTAAAGGACCCTTGAAAACATGATGCGACCGATTGAACTTGTCGATAATTCATATTCATAGGTCAAAAAAATCCAAAAATGAAATTTCGCTCGTGTAAAACTCAATATGAATAACAATCCATCTACGTATACTTTCGCACCCTAATAACTCCCCTTCCCCTAGAAAAAACACACTGTAAAAACGACGTAATGAGCCTCATTCAGACAAAGAAACTCGACTCATGTCCCCCATCAAAATCAAACTTCATCAACTTTGTGAACAAAATGTACATCACAAATCTACAGATCGTGGAATCGTCAATTAACTGAAAACGTGAATGTTGAGATTGGAATATGCAATGTGTCTCGCCTGTAAAATATGAGACTAACTAACTAACCAGCCAACTGTACTAACTTCATCGGGAATAATGGACACCCTACGCGGAAAAATGAACACCTCCCCCATCCGTAATTTCAAAAACGACTCGTGTGCTCCATAAAAATCGAATTCCATAAACGTTGTGAACGAAAGGCGGGGAAAAAGCCCCCGAAGCCCGCTTTGGTGTAATATCCCGAGGAGCCGTAGAGCCCGCCTTTGTCCGGTGGACTATTTTATTTCGCCGGGATCGACGATCTCCCGGTGGCGGGTAGTAAAAGTCCGAGTTCCTTCGCCCGCGGCTCGAATGAACAATTCAATTTTCCCCGCTGATAAGACGGGGGGGGCACTCGATTTGATTGACGCGAGGGACGTTACGAACGCTTTTCGTATAAAGCCTGATCTCGCGACTTGGCACGTCGGGCTCTATATTTCTCGTCCCGCCGCCGACGTCCTCCCGGGGCCACGTTACGACGGTTCCGTAACACGCACAACGCTCATCCGTACTGTCGTGACACGCTCAACCCCGTAACTTTCATTATCGAGCGATACAAGATAAACCTTCCACGCCCGGACGAAAAGCGACATTCACGCACCTCCCTCGGGATATTAATTCGCGATAGTAATTTCGTGACAAAGGGAAAAAGCTCATCCGCCACGAGAGCGACTGGGCAAAGTGATTATTTCTTGTCTTTCATGATGACGGTGGGCTTTCGCCTTCATAATATTGGATGACGAAAAATATGGATAAGATTCGAGGGATTACATCAAGCGATTCGTCATCGGGACGACAACGTCGTCTCTTTACAACATTATTGTCTCCAAGACTTTGTATTACAACATATTATTATTCGACAAAACTCGTAGTTGACTTTACAAAATTCGCAACCTTAAAACGACGATTTTTCTGTACAAAAAAAGAAAATATCCTTTGTATTCTAGAGGACGAAGAGGAAGCTGGTAACGATCCTTAAACGACGGCCATTTCCAACAAGGTTTCGCTGAACGCCGAGTTGACAAGTGCGACTGGAGAATCACGGTAGAGGCTTCGTGCCCCCGCAACTCGCTCTGAATGGAAATTGTGCGAAATCGAGCAACCTGCCCCGATATGGCTTCCCTGCAAAATCTCCGTTTCCTCCCCCGCGTTCGCTCGGCACGAATGATGCTACACCAGGACACCCGGTTTTTATTCTCGAACAAGAGCACGGATTCGCTTCGGAATGTCTCATTGTACAAAAGGTTTCCCCTGACTGGCGTGCAAATGAATCCGCGGAAATTAATCAGGATCGCCACAGATATTTCATTACAGAATTCCTAGTCCGTTCCAAACTCGAAGGGAGAAAAACGTGCTCTTAAGGTCCGTCACAATATCCTATAAATTGAATAATCGGAATAATACTGTCTACTTTGGAATAACGTGACCCAAATAATTGCATGACTGTGAATTTACGTCAATTATAATTTCATTTTGAACTCTCGAATTATAAGGCGGAAACATGATAAATGTCGGATGGAATTCAATTTGCATTGTCACGTTTCGTGTTCAATCCAGTTGATACTTTTTATTACCCATCATTCAAAACCTTTTCCAGAAATACACCATGCCACACAAATGCATCATACATAGTTGCAATTGCCACGTCCGTATCAGAGCCCCCACAAAAATTCCGACCCCATCAAACATGCCCGAATCAAGCCCACTGATATTCCAATCGCGTTCGCAGTCGATTATTCATGAGCGCCGGAGCAATCCTGTAATTAATTTCGATTAATCAGTGCATCCGGATCGCGTGCTCGACCCATAAATATTTGCCCCGCGTCGAGCTCGTCGTGAGACATCGAGTCGAACGCGAAAACGCAACCGCAAAGTCGGTTTTCCTCGACAGTGACGATTTTCCTTGGTTCGCGTAATTAGACGCCAGTCCGGACCGATGTTTCGACCTCGACGTGTTGAATCGATTGCTGATGTCCTTTGCCGATGGTTAGTCGTAACGGTTAGTCGTGCTCGTTGCACTTTACCGGTTGTTTCAAGGAGAGCAGGGGAGCTTTTCATTTCGTGGAAATGTTCGAGGCAGGGGCTTGTTGTTACGGCCCAACTGTCCATCGTTTCGCCCAAGTCTCGCGGTCAGTAATTTCGACGAGAAGGGTTTCCTTGAGCAAGTTTCGACGGCCGCGGGCAGCAGGTGAGGAGGATTGAGAAAATCGATCGCGTCACTTTTACTCACGGTGTGGGGAAGAACAATAGGGGCAAGAGAATACCTAATCAAGTGATTGGCGTACATCGTACAGCTGCCCATTGTGGACTTTCGATGGGAAGTCACGTGAGTTTCTACAGGGGTCTATAGAAGCTTGTGAATAAAGGAACGTAGCAAGACTTACGAAAATTTAACATGGTACTCGATATTTTGAGTCTCGATTGGACCGAAGAAATAAACGATGATAAAAAAAACGTTCGTTTGCCAAGTAATAACTACTTCACATCAGGTCTTTTCGATACGAATTTTGAGCTTATGATTATTTTTTTGTAAAGTAAATTTGTACGAAATATTTTGAATTAAATACGCGCATCTACGGAATGCTGACTCGAGAAACATTCAAGAAACTTGATCAACGCATGCAATCTCCGGAGTGTTGTTAAAGTTGCGACCGTAACGTTAATGGTAATTTTACTTGACATTTACGAGAGTGGAAGAATAAAGGATCGTGCTACTTTGAATCAAGTTCTATGATGCTCGATTCATTTTATTTACCCCTGGGTCTGAATTCCTGGAATATATATTTTTATTGGATTCGATTTTCATATTTCTGGTTGAATTTGACCATCTCGAAAAATTCACGATGGAGAATTTTTCTAATTTTGCAATTTTCAGTTGACAGACTTGGAAATTTTTCGATTTAAAAATTTTGAATGAATAAAAGATTGGAAGCTTGCAAGCTGTCATGTCATTTGAATGACAATTTTTCCACCTCCAACAAAATTTTCAGGATATTTATAATATCGAATTTATGGTGGAACATTTCTATCATAATATGATA
>JAPYZK010004314.1:0-16216 GCA_030522785.1 Platygaster equestris
GAAATTTATGTATGATAAAACTTGAGTTCGCCTTCAGATTTTCGTCTCTTCAAATTTTGTCTTTCGGTTCTTCAAGTTTACGGACTTGGAAATTTTTAATTTGGATGGATTTCAAATTTTTACAATTTGTGACGTTTCCGAAATGTTGTAATTGAAAGAAATAAAGTCTACATTGGAGCTCATGTTATCATTTGGGGTCACAAGTTTTGAGTTGGAATCAACTACACAGTCCAACATTTTTCATTATTTGGAACTCGATTTCTCCGGTTAAAAAAAATTCTCGAATCATCAATCCATTTGTGAAAAATATATCCAAGTTGCAACATTTCGAGACAGAACAATGATATCAATATCGTCACTTCAAACGAGATTAATTTTCGATTTATGAATTTAACGACTTGACGCGATTCGTAGCGATGATAGAGCTATCCCAGATATTATCTTCAAAGTGCACAGCTCGGAGCACTTTGTCGAGTTGTTTGAGTTACGTCGGAATTCCCTACCCCGAATTCGGCCGTCACGTCACGCGAGATACCGAGTCCACGCCCGCGGGGGAGGGGGAGGGGGGCTCTTTCGTGAGGGTGCCGCAACTAAGTCATCCCTGTTTCACCCTCGGCAATAACAGACGAAGGGAGAGAAAAGTCAAATATCGCTGAGTCGCGTACACGGTATTTATCGTTTATTTTCGATCACGCCAAATCTGGCGCCCAACTGACCGTGACATACGGATTTTTTCCCAGAAGCCGAACAGCAATTGCGAGAAATGCACGCCTGGGGATGAGATGATATTATGTTGGGGGAGAAGATAATTGCGGCATTTTTTGTCCTTCTGGTTTTGTCGAGGTGGCGAATATTTCGTGCAATCGTTGAACTCAATCCGAGTATACGAAAATAATACAATTGCAAAAAGTCCAATAGAGCAAACAGCTTTTTCTGGTGTATTAAATTGAATCATATAAATAATATTGCTACAAGAGTCAGCCGCGAATGACTTGACGTGCAAATTTTGACGAGATAACCATGAACACTTGATACTAATAGGAAATCGACGTCGAAAGCTTTTAGTGCCCAGCGCCCCTTTACACGTCGGATGCAAATCGAAACGGATCGAACAATGGACCGACCCGTCCGCTCTCATTTCCCCGTCTTCGCCTCGTAGCTTCCGATAGACTTGACGGCTCAAACTGACGTTTCCTCGAAGGATATCGCGCGATCCGTAAGAACCCGGCGAAAATTATCCCCCCCCCCCCACCCCCCGCTCCCGAAAAAAGGAATCGCGGAAGAAAAGAGGCGAATCCTCGAAACATTTCAACGCTGTCTCGGAGCCGAAACAATTCGTGCTATAGCTCTATGACGGCTAGGAATATGTAGTACCTACATTGTTGATCAAGTGGGGCCAATAGGAGATGCCCGACGAGCATGCAAGTCGGTGATCGACTATAGTCACTCAAGAGATCAACACATAATCTTCTTCACATGGAAACAGACGTCCAAAATAGTGTAGTTGACCGAGCACGGGGATGGAAGGAAAGTATTAATATCGAGGGTGGAAAAATGGATGGCGCTCGAGGTATATCCTCCGCGCAGCAGTCACGTTCCGCGTGATCGGACCATCGGTTAATTAATTCATGGGATGTCATGTTTCACATTATGTACATCGCGATTTGGTATAATTCGATACTGAATTCATTATCCGGTTTTAATGAAAACCGTGGCAACAAGGCCTGCAGAGGTTCCAATATTACACATTTTTGGTAGAGTCGTCATCAGAAAAGATACACACTGTTGTGATTATTACTTTTCGAAATGTAGCATTTGTTTAAATGCGCTTTTTTCCAGCAACACTGAGTGGGAGTGTTGATTCGCGATTGAAAAAACTCAACGACTCGAATACCTAAAGTTGTTAGCGCCGAGAGAGCAAGAAAATGGATGATGGAGAGCGAGAACGGAAAAATCGTCCAACGTCAGCTTTCCATTTTCCGGACATCAAGTACAAATAAAGGTCGCGTCGAGCCGGCGCTTCTCGCCCTTGGGAATTTCTCGGCGTATTTTCTTATAAATGGAAAATGCCCCATGGCCTTTCTCATCTCGTTTTGCGACTCATCTCATTCCGCGCGATGCAAGATGAATGGATCCACGGCGTCTTTGGCAACAACGACGTAATTTTTAAGCTACCCTACTCGAGATTCCGATGTTTTTTCATACGGAAAATATTTTATGAAATGTTGTTTTCGTGCGAGGGGAAAAGGAACGAGTTAATGCATTTTTTCATCACATCCTGTTGTAATACGTCATACCAGTTATAGGTTTTTTAAACATTTTTGATACTTCTCTCGGTACAATTTTGGAAAATTTTCAAAAGTATATTTCCTTTCTTTCACAACCATTTTCGATCCACTTTACAGATATTCATATAAGAATACCTAGTATTTCATGTTCGATGATTTTTTTTGGCATTTCATTCAACCAGATGAGCTGTATTCCAGCGGCTGTCATAACTCACGAATGAAAAAATCGACGCAAAAAAGCGAAGGAAGAAATGTGTACCAAAAGAATGGATAACCGACTCACGAAGAAAACCAAAAAAGATTCCCCAAGTCTTCAAAAAAGTTGGAGGATCGACCGTGGACTCGACGAGTTCAGTTCCGGAATATTGGAGCGATAATCTCGGGGCTGGAAATTTAAAACGCGCGTTCATCGAGGGAGATCCTCGACCGCGTAAAGAATCCAGCGCCAAGCAAATGGAATCACGCAAGTTGCGATATAAATGTAAATGTCCCGAAGGAGTATCCGGGAGGGACGGAATCATAAGGTCGTTACGGAAGTTGCCAAGGATAGGCTTTCGCTGCTCTTCATAAAAGATCCGACGAGATTACCGAGGATTCGGCAACTAACTAACACAATATCACCAACTCGAAACTGCCGTCAAGTTTTTCGACCTGAAATTTTATACTCGGACGAATCGCTCGAAAAAATGTTGTAGGTACCCCGGGCATCAACTTGGCCGTTATCCACAGATGCAATCAAGCCTCGCGAAAATATCTGACGGCACAATCGACCGTGATAAACTCAAGAAACCAGGAAAAATGGCTGTGAGAAAATCCGAGCGAAAGAAAAAAGCTGGATACCGAATGAAATCGGCGCCTGAGAATTAGCCCGTATTCAATTTCCCCCGCGGGCGCTCTGTATCGGCAGACTTGCGAGTTCCCAAGGCGGTTCATAATTAAATTCGACCGAATTTTCCCTCCCTCCCTCACACCCCCGCGCATTGTCCCGTAACTAGCTATTGTGAGAACGCCGCCGCCCCCGTAACCGTGCAAACTTTTCCTCATTTCGACAAGGGTATTACCCTCCCCCCAGAAATGACAGCGTCGCGGAATTAATTCGATATCAAACTCCTCGTTACCCTTGATTCCCGTCATTCACGTAGCTCCGGGGTAGCAATTTCATCTTTTGAAATTCATCGCCTGAATTGACGATAATTGATTCTTCCACGTCTTTTGCGTATAAAATCAGAAATGGTACATTTTCATAACAGCCGATTCAGAATACACCAAAATTGTAGGTTTTTATATCGAAACAGGCCATTTATATAATGCTTACAAGTTGTCGTGAGAGTTGGGAATTTTTTTTGGTCAAACTTGTATCGAGCTCCTGGAAACGTCATCAAGTTTTTTGAAAAATTACAAAGCCCAACATTTTCATCATTCTTTGAAATCCACAAGAATCTTGAAGAATGACGGTGAAAGTGAGAGTCATTATGACTTGCAGTGATGTTAGAATTTCTCAAGTATTTAACAATCTCGTACGTGAATAAATGAAGCGACATAATCATGTTACTACTACTGGGCTTGTTATCTCGCTTGGGGTGATTTTCGGTAGTACGGCTCGCCACGTACGCACGTAACTCGAGTGAGTTTTAAAAGGGAGATGGCAAGTCGCTCATAAAAATGACCAAATAGCCTGGGCGCTCTAGGGAAAGCTCTTGCCTGGCCGCGGGCCAAGTGCCCGATACGTAAGACGCTTTCTCGCTCCTTGTAAATACGCTCCATGGCGGCTGCGGCTTCGGCAACTCAATTATTTCCCCATTTAGATTTCCATCCCGTGAATTTACCAACTTGGTGACCCTAATGAAATATCACATTCATTGGAAAATGCAAGAGTTCTGATAGGGGTGTAAACATTGAACATGTCTAGAGAATTGCGGAAAAATCTTTAGTAGGAAGAGTAGCTTCGTTCATTCTCGAAATTTAAATTGTACCTAAGAAAAACCAACAACTCCTGTTGTCTCCTACACACGAGGATCATGTAATATTCACAAATGATTTTCGTTCGAGTATTATCAACAACTGACGAATTTTCTACAGTCAAACTAATCTAGAAACTACGATATGAAACTATTCAATATCTGAAACTGATACGCATCTCACGACATTGAAAAAAATCGTAAATTGTTTCCCGCGCGAAACACTTGTTGATAATCCCTTATCATCTCCAAGAAAAATAGCTACTAGATAAGCTCGGAGTGAACGTTCAATATTGTCCAATTTTTCGATCACTCGTTGTTGGCCTGACTCGTTTCGGGCTGGGCCGAAGCCAACGGTCCACACACAAAAAGGACAAGCTGAGCCAATTAAAGATGAGACATAAATTCTCCTTAAAGAGAATTCGATTCACGTGCGGGAATTTACGGTCGCAATCACGGAGTTTGACGTTTATCGAAAATATTATCATTACGTCCCCGATTATCAAGAAATCCATAATATCTAGTCTCTCCTCCAATATTCCCAAAGTTAGAATCTACATAACATGCCCCTGATGAAGAAAAAAAGAAGGAGCGTAATAAAAAGCAGGGCGGTCAAAAGCCAAGAAATCCATTCTGTTTCAGCGCGCATTGCAATATTCCTGCGCCGCGGGCGTGTTTATCTCGCGGTCAACCGTGATCTTCAAAGAGATAGTAAGGAGTATTCGAACTTTGCGCAAGCAAGTAGGTATTATTTGTTCTCGCCAATGGCTTTTTAAAAAGCTTGTTACTGGCAAAACTTTCATTCCATCATTTTGTTGTATTGTCGTGTTCAATTTCAGTACCGAAGTTATGGGTTTCGCCAAAATAAAAGAAAGTAAATCAAGTTTTACACGTGTTCCAAGTTGCTGCATAACCTTTTCTGTAAATTCATAAATTCGTGCACCCCATTTATTCGTCGGGGGATGCAAAAACATGACTCAACAGCATTAAAAATCATGCACACCAGTCAGTCAACATTTCCAATGTCATTTACACACATTTATCCACTCGACGACGATACGAGAAATATGACAAAAATTGATACGACAATCAATACTATTCCACCCAATTCATCATTTTCCCTCGAAATTTCACTCTCCAATTAATTCTCTACACGAAAAAGCCCTGATTGTCCTCCGATTGTTCAACACTATCATCATTTCCCGCTGTTTTCCGCTGTTTTTTCTCTCTCATCGAACAAGGACCGGGCGTGCACTGAACAAAAGCTCGTGGTAGCAATGTTTTCCCGTCCAATTACGCCCGTTATTACGACACAAGCCGAGCGGCATCGGTGACATTAATAACGAATTTAATAGTTTTCGAGGCCGGATCGCTGCAAGCTCGTGGAGCCCGGAATCTGGGAAATGGTGGCGGAGTGTACTACTGAGGTTTGAAACAATCGTCGTATTGTAAGTCGCCCGAGACAATGGCCGAGTTCTAACGGATATCTCGGTCTCTGCTTGGCCTCGAACGGCTTTATAGCTCGCTCCCCCTATCATCCCGTGAATAATGAGGAGCAAAGAGAGTAGCGTTTTGCCGGAAAATATCCCAATTTCGCTCAAGTTGGTGGATAAAATAACAGCATTGAATTTCCTCCCATGCCAGTCAACTTGGTGTCATTTTAACTTTTAATATACGGCCACGAGTACGATACTCGAAAGATGCAGAGCAAAATGAAACATGTCCGTAAATTTCGACGAGAACCGGACTCAATTCCTCGACAACAAACGAGATTCCTAAAAATGAAGGAGGAAAGACGTCGGTAACGTTGCAGGAGAAGGCTTGGTGCTAAGTGATACAAATGCTTTTGGGATTCCGAGGGATTCGCTGAATTATACTTACTATGCAGGAACACGGTCTCGGGAGGCTCGGTTTTTATCACTGCCAAAGGAGGGGGCAAAGCTCGAACCTCATGAAATCTTCATTGCGCAGTAAAAATAGGATCGAGGATTTTAATGTAATCTGCATTCGTAACTGAAGCTTTCATCGCAACGTGTTGAACAACCTCCATTGAAAAATCCACAACAACTCAAGAAAGACAAAGGTCTAGATATTATGCGATCAATTACTGACCAAGTATCAAAGATGAATGGATGACCACCGACGAGAAGGGGAGCAAGGGAATCATGAAATAACTCGAGATGATAAACATTATAAAACAGGCACCCGATATGAAAAAAAGCGTGCACGCGTAAACATGGGTCAATGCACGTACCAGCAGCACTACCGGTATCGGCCAGGCATTGATCGCGCGCGACTTGTAGGCCCAAGGTTCCACCTCGGTTCCGTCGTCACATTCCATTATATACTTGGTTGCCTTATCCACCCTCACACGCTCGTCTGTATACATTCTCGCTTCGGAAGACGAGCAGACACAAGGTAAATAGGTGACAATGCCAGCACATTACGCGTTGGCCCTGGGAACGTTGGATTGTTGTAAATGCGGGGGAGTGTAGTAATGCAGTAAATAAGACGACGGCAAACAGTAGAACTCGGAATGCCGGCTGTTGGCTGTAGCGGCTGTCGACGACGCGACAAAGCCGGGCCCGAAATTGCGCCATTGATCCGCGACAACTGCCGACGATACCATTCGCATCAGACGAATTTCCTGAACAACACGACCTTGATTTATCAATAATGCCACGCAAATATCGCTCCTCACCTCCGCTGGACCAACTCGATTTCATAAAACGCTGACACGGATAAAACATGTTCCACGGCGTGAATCCCTTTCCGACATTTTTCCTTCTTTTCCGGGAAAACCAATCAGCGCGAAATATTCTCGAGTTTGCAGCTGATTCGTTCCGAGCTCGCCGCGACGTGATGTAAATCCGTGATGTAAAGAAAACCGCCGGGTTATTTTGTTCCGGCGTCCACGAGCCCCGAGAGCGTAAGGGGAGACTCGTGTAAAAATTTTCGCCAAGAGCGCGTTCATACATACATTCACGAGGTATTGGTGGCGTCGCCGTTTTACCCGGCCGAGGGGTGAAAACAGCGTCTTGGCGAAAAGCGACGCACCTGCAACACTCGCTCTCAATGCCGCGCCATGTGATACATCACGTATGTGGCCCGTTGCAGTTGGGCCATTTCACATGGTATCTCGACTCTATATAATGTTGTCTTTTTGAGCGACGCGATCGTGAGTGGAATAAACCTCTTGGGAGATTATCCGAATTATAGATGAAATCGGGAAACGGTTGAGGCGCGATCAGTCGGGTGGGGGCTCGATGAGCGAGGGAGAGCGATGAAACTATAATTCATTCAGGCGTCTTACACGAAGAATTCCGAGTGAGAAACGTGTGAAAAATGATATTCTTGAAACAAGTCGACAACTCGGACAAAATACGACAAAATGTGTACCTGAAAGTTCGTTTCTCGCGCCGCAAATCTACGACGCAAACCGTCCGGGGCCGTGCTCTTGGAACCCTTGTCATCTTTAGCTTCGGTATCGCTAGCCGTCGTGGCCGCTTGCACTTTAGCTTTCAATATTTCAAACACTTTTATCGTTTACGACTGAGTTGCTCGCGAACGCGCGTGAAGGATTTTCGAAGGAGATAAATCGAACATGCGCTAGTAGTGGAGTACAGGCACCTTCTTGCTCCTTCCATTGAGCCGTATAATAGTCACATTTATACTGGCCTCCCCCCGAGCCCTTTGCAATCACCGACTCGAGAATGATTCGGGTCGAGGAAAAGCGAAAAAAAAGAGGACAACAGGGTTTGGTCCAACTATGCAGATGCGGGTGTGATTTTTCGTTTTGGGCGCTATTCGTGATCGGGGGAACGAAGCCTAGGCTAGGACACGCAGGGCCAGGACATTGAGTAGAGAATTCGAGCGCTCGCGCCAGACTGATTTATGAGCTCCCGCCCGCCTTGCTTCGGAAAATATACGTTTCTCTGCTGCTGCATTTTAATGCCGCGTCGGCTGTCGCTCTTTTATTCGCGGCGAAGATTGATAAAAAGTTTTATTTCTTGGATTGTGTATGTGCATTATCAGGAGGCGTGCATTCATGGATACTGATGATAGACATCATTATTTCAAGTGGTTTTCAGGCGTCATTTCAACAGCCTCTCAACACTTTGGAGTTCGGAAAGGGATAGATGAATGCACCATCTAATCGTAGAAAATTTCGGAAAAATTACACACGTTATAATGAATATTCAAGACGATTCTGGCAAGCTTCTTTTTCGGCAAACGCAACCCATTCAGGAACCTGACGTGTGCAGAGTACTGTGAATACTGCATGAAACCATCAACACACTTTTTGCACTTTGACCAAACACAAGTCGCCACGCACGATCATATTATATGCACGCCAAAACTTGTTTCCGTTGCCGCAATCCAGATCGAACAAAAAATGATTGTTCCATCAAAACTCGGACGAAACCCACAAAAATGGTAGTTCAATTCCAATGGTGAAAGCATGGAATTACATAGCGAGCAGTGAGATGAAAAAAAAATGTATATTTAAAAAATGAAAACGCGCCCTTTTCCGACAGTATAGTGAACTGCACGAAACGCAAACAAGACGCGGGAATAATAATTTAACGAGATAGTCCAGCATCAAGTTACTGTGATGCATCATTCAAACACCAAACCCTATAAATACTGAAAATTGATCAACTCTGCATCGTGGATTCTCATAACGAGACTCGAAAAATCTTTCGTTTCGTTTAATCTCGCGATAAAATTGGCGGAAAGCGTATAAATCCTGAAGGCTAATACATTGTCTTCCACGATTGCCTCGGGCGAATAAAAGTTTATTGGTTTTCCATTTGATGGGATATTATGATGAATCAGCGGCACTTATTTCCCGGCTTTCCCCGGGATGGAGCCCAGACGATATTTTGACGTATGGAACATCTGCGCGCTCATACAAATGGAGGAAAATAGGGGTTGCATTATGAAGGAATATAAAGGAGACGACAAAGAAGCATGCGAGGTATCGAATTTCTTCAGGAAGGGTATTAAAAATCCTTGACAGTACCCCAGTCGAAAATTTCCTTTCCCGTTTATGACGCGATTGTGAAAATTGAAAAAAAAAAAAAAAAAAAAAAAAGAGAGAAAACGGATTATTCCGAGTGCAAAGATAGGTTTTCCGAGGTTATCAAAGTACTGGATTCCGAGAGTTGCTTTCATGGACAAGTGGACTCGAAGTACTGAAAAATGTCGACAAACTCAAATAGAAAATGCTTGACTAGAAGCTCGTCTTGAAGCCGACTTGAAGTTGGAAAAATGCGTTCGGGACGGGACGTTGGCCATTTCAGTAACACTATTACGAGACCACTGAATCTTTGGCGTTATCCGCTGAGGTCAGATGTGCGTTCGTTGGGGAATTGAAAAATGGCGGGCATGGTCCCGAAACTGCCCTCTGGCAATTGTCTCGAAGCAGGCCAGCCGGGAAGCAGCGATATGGGAGATGCCGCCGCGTTCGAGCCCTTTCCTGCCATCCCCCCAAAATCGTAAAGGGCTTGGAGAGAAACGGCTCAGCGACACTTGCAATTTAGTGGCAATCAACGCTACCAAGGGTTTGTGGTCGTCCGGGGATGAGATTCGTTGTTTTCTTTTTGCCGCGCTAAATTCCGCATCGTTCCCAGGGTCATCGACGGGATCGCAGGGTTTACAACTCGGCCGAGAATTTTCCGGCGGAAAATTGGGAAACCTAAAGTCGCTCGGCACGCGGATGAAAATGTCACTTTTTAAAGATGTTATTATGTTCGTTGCAATTCTCATATTGTTCTGAGCAACAGGTAAACAACTTGATATGACTAATATTTGTAGCTACGACATTATCGTTAAATAGTCCTAATCGACTTCCTAACCGTGGACGAGCATTGTTGAAAGTTATATTATATCGTATTTCTTCAAACAGAACCAAACTCGGAATTCAACAAACTTAAAAGTACCGATTATTATCGATCACTTCTGAAATGAAAGATAATAATGAACTGTTTACCCGCACACTCAACGAATGTTCGCTCCAGAAAATTGAAAAATCAACCCAGAAAACTACCAAGCCCATCCAATTTGCATTTCAGTAGGAAAAAAATTACCGCAGCAGCGTCGAACACGAATCACCCTGGACTAGTGCAATTACTACGCATTTCCATTTTCGGATCGATAGCTCGTCAATTAGCAACAAACTGAATACGAAAAATTGCTTCATAAACGATGGTAAGTAATGAAAAAGCTTCGATAAACATTTGGGTATTTTGGATCGTTCGCAGAGCGTGTCCCGGTGTTTTCTTTCCTAACACACATTCAGCGAGCGACGTAAGGCTTGACCTCATCAAGATATTAATTTCTTACTCATTTAACTGCACGCGACGTAAGCGTGTTTATTGATTTTCCGAGGGTCGCTCGCCCCCTTCGAGTCCAATATTTTCGTGTCCCAGTAGAGATTTCGCCCCTGAAATAGGACACCTTCTTTCGATGGTGTATAATAATCATGACATCGCGCACCTCAAGTTTTTTTCAATTGTCCACTGTAATAACGCAATTTTCCTTATGTAGACACAATTTCCAATTCCACGTCTATTTTTTTTTCTTGTCGTCATTTGTCCTACAAGTTGCGCCCAAATTTTATACTTTCGCATAACCTATAACGTTCATTTCGTAATCTTCATTACGAACTTGGTATTTTCAAATCCAATTTCCCAGTTTTTTTGCTCTATTAAACATCAAAATAATAAGCCATAAAGTACCTTGGAGCAACTTTCAACTCGTGCAATCCGTTTCACATCAAAAATTCTACACGTACGAAACAGCCTTTTTTGTGATATCGACGATAAAAGCGCGGAGCTCCCAGCTGACCCGGCACAAATTGTTTTCCTCCGCGCAAAAAAGGTCCGGCAAAATATATTTCATTGCAATTTTCCGCAACGTTCGCCCACTAATCCCCGACGAATTTATTCGCGGAAAAAAAGAAGGTCGCACAGTGTATTACGGGAAATACGCGCGGCGCTAGTAATTTATGTCGAAGTGATCGCGTCCCCAGGAGGTAAATGGCGGGCGTCGGGGAAATCTCAATTTATGCGAATAAAATTCTGATCGTAAATTGCGCCAGAGACAAATCATACGACAGCCTTAAGTTTGTCCGGATAAAGCACGACAATGGGAGGATGCGATTCGCGTGGATTTATTTACCACTTTCGCGAACGCGTGTGGAGAAAAGAGATGGGCGAACGAAAGAAAATGTATAGGGGCGTTTAGGGGGGCGCGCGTTCGGAAAATCACTCAACTTGGCTCGTACTCTGAAAAATACAAGAGTATTCAAAAGTCTGGAAAAAAATCCAAAATTTTTCGAAAATTGACAAAACTTGGGTAATAATTCATGATTGTGGAGTCATTCCATCAACATTGGAGTATCAGTCCAAAGGACAATTCAACGCAACTTTCTATAAATGTGCAGTGATTCGTAACGTAGACTTTTAAGCAGAAACCTTAAACTTGACGACTTGAACATGATTCTCAAGACTATTCGTCACCTGCGCGGGAATGCAAGACAAAGTTGTTCCAAGCCCACGGACCTCCCGAGCGACCCTCCTCTCCCCGCCACCGAATTCTCATTTAATGATTACACAGCAAGTGTGGACCAGTTAATTATGGCTGTATCTGGTAGCTCAAAAGGAACAATGGCTTTGTGCCGTCGTCAAATGGTGAGCGACATTGGCTCCGAACGCACGTGAAATAATTAGGGCGCAATCATGGGCTCCTGGGGTCCGAAACGGCGCGCGCGCGTCTTTCAAACGCGACCCTCAAACGAGCGCCTGCGGAATTGAGGTCGCCATCAAGCGCGTCGCGTTGGATTTTCACAATTTCCAGCACGTTTTTACGTCCGAATGTTTAGGATTTCGCGGGAAAAGCGAACTCGTGAAAACAGGGGAAAAAGGTCGGGAAAAGCGTCAACGTTGTTGCGCTCGCGGGGGAGTCAATTTTCCAGAGGGTAAAATGCGATCAGCGATTCGCGGTTATTCGACGAAAGGTGAAATTTCATTTCCCGTTTCGCGCTCACTCCACGTCGAGCCACTCTCGGCGACGTCCATAATTTTGTCACGCCGGAAAGAGAATCAACGGAAAAGCGTCTCGCGTCGGCTGAAGACGGATCGCTTCTGAACGGGCATGACGATACCGGAAAACTCGATTCCCCGCTTTTGGTGAGAAACAAAAGTTTTCCAAGATGGCGAGTGCTATTCTCCCGCTAACGAAAATGGATTTTTCTCGGTAAATGGTTCTCGAGTTGAGAGGATGTGGGATACATAAAATTGCCGAGTATGTGTCAGTAGAAACTTGGAACGGTGTGTATTTCTATCAATTAGCATTCGACCAACTCGGACTTGCGTTGGAAATAGATGAAAATCGGTCACGAATCCACGCAAAGTTGAGCCCAAGGGGCAAGCTCGAAATTCAAACTTACGATGACACGAGCCGCGCTCGAATCAAGTCGAAAGCGCGGCGACACCGGCAGCAGCTAGCTCCTGTTCATTCTTTCTGCAAAGTTGTTGGGGAGTTGAAGAAAATTACCCGGAAGCAGAAGGCGCGCGCAGAGGACCATCTTTCATTTCCCGTCGTTCGTTTTCTATTTAACGCTTCCGTCTTTATTTACAACCTTACCGGATCCCTTAAATTCCCTCTCCTCCAACAACTTGTCAAGTTTCTTCGAGCGCCACAGCAATTTGCGAAAATCAAAAGAAAGCGTATATCTTCCCCAAGACTCGAGATTCGAGACGAGCATTTTTTAGTCATTCATCAAAGATGATGCATTCACCTGCAACATTGGTTATACAAATATTCCCTCTACTCGACGCGGAATTTTCTAAATAGTTCCAGAAAAAAGTAAACAATAAAACTCGATATTCAGTAAGTTCGAGAATAACGAGACTCGTGAATCGAAGCTCTTCCAAGATACTTGGATTGGTGGTGAGTTACAAGAAATGTGAGAGAAGCGTTCATTTCATGAGCTGTCGGGCCGCGTTAGCGCAAGGTGTGATTTTTCCCAGAGAATTTCGGTCTGTTTAATAGAGATCCTATATCCACTTCGGTATTGACAGCTTTTCTCGTGGTTACGTGTTGGTCTTACTTTTTTCACGTCTTGTCCTTTCACACAATTTTATTTTTCGTTTCTTTTTTATTTAGAGGACATGGGTGGGGGCTACCGTAGTGATCGAAATGATATGAAAATGTCCATTGAAGGTATTGGAACTGAACACACAATTTAGCTTTCTATAATGTTCGTCAGTGTATTCTCAGTCTCTGACAGATCAGAAATAATGAACGTCAATGTAAAATTGCAATAACTCAACATTATATAATTATTTTTTAACAATATTCAACAATAAATATTTTTTCGAGGCTTGCTCATTTGAGAAATAATACTTAATCGAGAAAGCCTCCCTCCCCCTTGCCCCGATGATGATAAAAAAAAAAACGTTTTCAAATATCACGCTGGACCTGGGAGAATCTCCGCTACTTTATGCAAACGATTCTACAATCATTAATTATTACCTACAACTAACAAATTGTTCCTGGACAAACAAAAAATACGAGGGAAAAAATCCCCGCAATATTGTCAATCCAATCAAGCCGATATTCTACTCAAATCTCCCTGCTTCTCTTGAAACTCTTATTATTTCGTTTGTTTTCCTTTTTTCCCTGCCCAGTAAATCGCGAAACGGAAAGGGAAGGAAAAAGGCGCGGTGCGGAACGACGAGAGAGCCTCCTCTCTTCATCGTGTAACGATGTCCCAAGGCGAGGCTGGAAAGACCACTGGAGTGCCTAATTCAACAAAGAAGCACTAGAAGCAAAATAGGATAAGGTATGGCACGAGGGAACAGCCAGTGACTAAAACTCGATGTCGAGAAAAAGTTAGTCCCTATGTTGTATCAAGATAATCAAGGAATTTCATTAAGCAACGAAAACAACCGGTCGATATTCAACCACTTGATATTCTCTAATCGAGAAGTTGAATTTCATAGGGAAAATCAATGGGAATAAATTCGATTGAATAAGAAAGCACCTTATTCACTTACT
The DNA here is from genome assembly GCA_030522785.1 of Platygaster equestris. Lineage (NCBI taxonomy): Eukaryota > Metazoa > Arthropoda > Insecta > Hymenoptera > Platygastridae > Platygaster > Platygaster equestris. Next base: position 14,315 of record JAPYZK010004314.1, read on the forward strand.
TAGTTATTTCTTATTACTTGGTTATTACATGAGTGCTTAGCGTATTAATGCTTTAACCTTTCCTAACCCTGACAAGCTTGCAAGTGAAAATGTTTGTTTCGTTTTTTTCGAATTCGAATCATCGCATTATCGCAATAAAAGAAAAAGAGATCCTGGGTATACTTTCCAACTCTTCCCTGGTTAAAAATGTTTTCTCGGAACACATCCTGCCAACATGTTCTGCACTTGCAAGCTCGTTCTCAATCCGATTCCACGCGAGATGGAACACGTTGTGACGAGGTAATGCCTTTCCACGGCGATGGGAGGTGCAAAAGGGGATGGAACAGAGCAAAATGTTAAGAGGCATGAAACCTACGAGTCATAGAAAATTCGCCAAGAAATCCAAATTTCACACGTTGTCCTACATTTCAATATGATATTGAATTAACCTCGAAATAGTAGCAAGCAGCTCGGATCATACATCGACGTTTCGACTCGGTCGCAGATCCACCGCAACGTCTATGACGCTCATCGACCTGGCTTTACCTCCCCCAACCATCGCACTGACCAAGCTAACCCCGCTCTCCCCATACCTCGTCTTCAACCACCGAAAAGCCCGGAAAACTCGCGTGGAAATCCGTTCTCCTCGTTCTTGAGGCCAGCCCAAGTTCCTATTATGTACCTTGGACAATATCTATACCGCTTAGTTTGCATTTGCCAAACCAAACTGTCGGGTAAGAGGGGGCTGCTGGAAAGGGAAACAGGGGGTGGAAGAGGGGCATTCGCGGTCTGCTGAACAGCGTTTCGGTCTGGGTTTACCGAGTCCCCGGGTATCCTTCAAGACACGATAACTCGGGGAAAACGCGTCCCAAAGCCGCGCGTACCTCCGAAGGTAAATTCGAGCCGAGTTTATCTACCGCTTAATTTCGTGCGGCGTTTTAATGAGCAGTCGGAATATGTCCGCTGTTCCTTGAAGGAAGCAGTCAGATGGCTTTTACAGAGTCATGACGAGATTAAATAGAATTCATTGATATTGCATTAATTTTCGTGACGATATGATTCAATTTTTTATATCAACTGGATATCTTTCTATTGAATCAAGTATAAGCTCTCAACGATTTTGGGGGCGCAAAGTCGATGATAGAAATACTCGAAATCATCCTATCGCCTTCCAACAATTGTTTCAGCAAGTGGGGTGAAGGGTGGCTCGTTGCGCTCTGGGTTTTATAAATATTCACGACGAAATCGAGTCCTCGATGACTCGATGATAGCGCCCTTCAGGAACGTATCCGACGAGACGTACGTGCGGGCGTGGGCGCATATAGCGGGAGATGTCTCGTGGCGTGTCTTTCGCCTGGCTGGATTACGTCTATACATATGGATGTCGACGGAGAATTCGCGCGCGGAAACTATTCACCGCCAGCGAACCTCCCGCACCTTGGCGCGTGCTGCATCTCAAGCTGTAGCGACGACACCCACCCCCGACCACTCCCACCCTTCTAAACTGAATGAATGCTAATTCGTCACTAGGGGACTTTGAAATAACCATTTAACGGGTAGATCATCATCAGCGCTTTCGGCGCGAAACTTTCCGAGAGGGGGAATACGGATGATGCCGCGATTTCGCTTGGGCAAGTAGGAGTCGAGTAATTGATCCTGAATCACGAAATCAATTTCGTTTCCCTTGAATGCTGAGATATTTGAGTAATGGCAGCAGAGATCTTGAGCCGCTCCAATTAAAGGGTCCGGTCCGACCCGGAGCGGACCCTCTAACAACATTATAAGGTCCGCTCCGGGTCCGGACCCGATAACTTGCTTGGAGTCCGATCCAAGTCTAGAATTTCTCGCGATTTCCACTTTCCGGCCACGGATCATAAGTCGCAAATAATTCATCATTTCTTCTTACTTATCATCTTGAAAGTT
>JAPYZK010004315.1:0-14648 GCA_030522785.1 Platygaster equestris
ACGGATAGCTTTCATCCTCGGCTTTCGAAGCGGTTGTGTCGGCTCTATTTCCAAAGTACAGACATTGAGTTGGCAGTCGTCAACTTACAACTCCACGGTTCGAGACCTGCCTCCGCGTACGGAGTACGGATATCCATTGAGACGTTTCCACATTCTGACTTTCCAGAAAGTCAGAGTGTGAAGTATCAAGTATTGTGGTACTTTTTCACATTTCCCCCCACATCGTGCTATATACCCTTGATCATGGTCATAACTTGTCATTGTCTCCAGTGTCTGATCGGTTTTATCATATAGTCCCATATTTTAAAAGTGAATCATTGACAGCTTGTCGCAAAGTAGAGTAATATCTTCGTTAAATATTATGAAATATCACACTTGTCTCTCATAATTTCGGTTTTAGTCTTTTTATCCACTTGAAGTGCAGAGTTTCGCCGAATTATGAAGTGCCAAGTTTTTTACGCATTTTGTATTGTTTCTCGTATCTAATATTCGCCATTCTTCCAGTGTTTGAGCGCTCTTTGTCTGTTTTTCATGTGAGTCTCACTCTTTAGATGGAACACGTTCAATTCAAAATTGAGTATTCATCTTTAATTGACGAGTGACTACGGTTTGAAAAGATTTAATTTTCAGTTGTCTCATCTAATTTAGTGAGAAAATGAATCAATACAAAAATCCAGAAAAGTTGCAATTATTGTGAAATTTTCCAAAATGGGCGAAAATTGAGAGCTTTTGGAAAATTCGTAAGAATCGGCTAGAATAACTGTATATTGATAAAATTTACGACTAAAATAGATGTTTTTTTATATCCACAACAGCACGTTATATCGCAAACAATATCTCTTTATCTGTATTTATCATATCCCAACACATATATACATATATGAAATTATACATAAAAGGTAGCAATGTGCCAAAATAGAGTCATGCAAAATGAAAAATATACATAATACTGCAGAACACACGAATGATATTATCCCAGGTCATACGCAGGTAACAGCAATGTGGCAAATCGTAATAGTATATCAAACTACGAGTAGTGTAAGAGGTGCTACTACGAGAGATTTTCTTTGCAATACGAGTTTTCGGATCTTGCGGCCGAATTTCCGGAGACTCGCGTTGTAAAGGATTTATTCCTTGATGGCACACCTTGCACTTCGGTTAGTTGATTCCATTTTATCTACAACACAGTCTGTGACCAATCTTAATCGTCGCCTGAAAAATAAAGTCTTGTCGTTCATTATACGCCAACGAAGGGTAATAAACTATATAACCTGAATTTTTCAGGTGGCGTTTCAGGCTTGTCACAGGATTGTTGCGGATGAACACATTAACCGTGGTGGTATAGGCCTACTGGGGAACGCACCACGTAAAAATAAAAAAAACGCGCCTTCTACTCGACCTCTTGGGTGGTGTGGAACTGGAGTAACTCTCACGGAAATTTCGCTCAAGTTGAGGGAAATTTCTGTGAGGGAAATTCTGGAGTCCGCTCCGAAAGTCCAGTGAGTCCGACTCGCGCATGATTTCAGTAGTATGGAAAATCATGCGCATGTAGAAGTCACTCGACTTTTGGAACTGTCCCCTGAATAATCGCGATCGATAAGTGTAATCACACTCGTAATTACATTTGTGTTATTCTCTTCATGATCTGTGACATTGCTGTCATCTATGTATGATTTGGGATAATATTTGTGTGTGTTGGAGAATCATGCATTTTTTCATTTTGCATAACGATATTTGCGAAAATAGATACTTTTATGAAAAATTTCAAAAAATATGTGTATATAATTCAACGATTTAGGCAAATCCCAAAATGTTTGATGAAATTTTGAGGACTATTTTTAATCCAGTCTCGACCTTTTTACCTTAGTTATGTATTGAATTTCCCAAGATTTTATAAAAATCTTGAAAACCTCATTTTGTGCGATATTGACTTATTTGTTTATTATCGTGTAGTCGTGTGGGTTGTATTTTTATATCGTGTGCATATTTTCAGGAATTTCGAATTTTTCGAGTTTCGAAAAATTATAGGGAATATGTCACTAACAAAATTTGACGATTTATGCCAATCTTTGAATTTTTCATTACGATTCTAGGTATTACTTTTCACTCAGTTTTCGCCTTTTCACCCGCGTTTTACTATGCATTTCCCCCCAAGATTTTATGAAAATCTTGAAAACCCTATGTTATGCAATATTGACTTACTTGTTGATTGGCGTAATATTGTTTGTGTTATATTACTATACTATGCGCATTTTTCCAGGAATTTTGAATTTTAAAAGTTTCGAAAAATGTCAGGGGGTATGTAAACAGAATTTGACGATTTATCCCAATTTTCAGATCATTTTATGACGTTTTAGGGATTACTTTTGACGCAGACTCGACCTTTTTTCACCCCTTTTTGTTGCATTCCCCGAAGATTTTTAAAAAATCTTGAAATCCCCATTATATGCGACAACAACTTATTTCGTTCATTGTTTTGCGTTTATTTGTGTCTTGTCTGTATATTGTGTGCATTGTTTCATGAATTGTGAATTTTTCGGGTTTCGGAAAATTCCAAAGCAGATGTAAACAAAATTTGACGATTGTTGCGAATCCCAGAATTTTTCATGAACTTTTAGGGATTATTTTTTACAGTCTCGATCCTTTTACCCCCATCTTGCTTTGCAATCCATCGAGATTTTATGAAAATCTTAAAAACCCTATGTTATGCAATATTGACTTACTTGTTAATTGCCGTAAGATTGTATGTGTTATATTACTATACTGTGCGCATTTTTCCAGGAATTTTGAATTTTGAAAGTTTCGAAAAATGTCAGGGGTTATGTTAACAGGATTTGACGGTTTATGCCAATTTTCAGATTATTTTATGACGTTTTAGGGATTATTTTTGACGCAGACGCAACCTTTTTTCACCCCCTTTTTGTTGCCTTCCCCGAAGATTTTTAAAAAATCTTGATATCCCCATTATATGCGACAACAACTTATTTCGTTCATTGTTTTGTGTTTATTTGTGTTGTGTCTGTATATTGTGTGCATTGTTTCATGAATTGTGAATTTTTCGGGTTTCGGAAAATTCCAAAGAAGATGTAAACAAAATTTGACGATTGATGCGAGTCCCAGACTTTTTTATGAACTTTTAGGGATTATTATTTACACAGTCTTGACCCTTTTACTGCCATCTTGCTTTTGCAATTACTCGAGATTTTATGAAAATTTTGAAATCCCCATTTTATACGATACTCACTTGGTTGTCGATTGTGTCGTTGTTTGTGTTGTATCTCTATATGGTGTGCACTGTTTCATGAGTTTCGACTTTTTCGAGTTTCAGAAAATTTAAAGGAATATGTGAGCAGACTTGGAAGATTTACGGTGAATTCTTCATTTTTCAATGAAATTTTAGCGACAATCTTAGACCCAGTATTGACCCTTTTTCCCCGTTTGGTTTCGCACTTCCCCAAGATTTTATGAACGCCTTGCAAACCCAGTTTTTGCGATGTCGACCTATTTGTTTATTGTTGTGCGTTTTGTTGTGTTTCATTTTAATATGGTGCGCAATGTTTTATGAATTTTGAATTTTCTTAATTGTCAGGGAATGTGTGAACAAAATTTCATGTTTTATGTGGATTACCGAATATTTTTGGAAAATATTACGTGGGTTCTACGTGAAGTTCCTAAATGTGAGGCAAAAACCTGATTTTCATTTGGTATATTTATAAAACTTTAAGTATCGATACCATTCATATGATTTGGTATATTTGCGTACATGTTAGGATATTATGCATACGTATTTTTGCCTTGAGATATGAATGAATTTCTTTATATTCATGTGTTTTCGGGAACAATTTCCAAACTTTGAAAACTGCGACTTTTGCGCGATTATTTTCCGGAACCTCCAAGTTCGCTTTGCACTACACGATGGGAATGTTCGGTTCTCAGTTTTCTCACATTTTAGGTGATTTTTTTATCATCAAATTCTTCCTTTAATATATTTCCTTGCGCCGTCCCTGATGAGTTAGGGGACCAACTCATGAATATAATAATATGAACAATGTTTGTCAACGAAGCAAACTCGGAAAAATGCGGGAATTCCGATAGCGAATGTATAACTAGAGTATCATTCGCAAGTGACGGTTCAATTATCGAATCACGCGATTTGTAGATTATTATAACATTTTTCTACTGGAATAATTTAATATTAACCTAACCGTGGTGGTATAGGCCTACTGGGGAACGCACCACGTAAAAATAAAAAAAACGCGCCTTTTACTCGACCTCTCGGGTGGTGTGGAACTAGAGAAAGCCTTACGGAAATAACCCTCAAGTTGAGGGGAATTTCCGTATGTTCTACGAATACTAATTTTTGTAGTAGATTTCTCAATTTTGTGTGCATGAGTAATCGAAAAAATATAAGAAATAATTTCTTACCATTATTTCAATTAATATTCTCACCAATAATAATGAATATCAAAATGCACAAAAACATATCCACGATCGTGCGATCCGGTCTACCATACGCATGGTATATTGGTATGTATATATATATATAATTATATTTCGACCGCTTCATTATCCAATCCAATATGGCGTCGTGTAAAGAAGCGGGAAATTTGAAATTCACTTTTAGAAATATCAAATTGATAATGATTTCAGATTCAATACTTATCTCAGTTCAATAACATGGGATTTTATTGTAAAGTCAAGAAAACATCAACATGCATAATCTGATGTACGAAAAATAACCCAGAATCTATCTGGTCCGAGAATTCAATTCTCTTTACATAATTAAAAGCCGGTGCAACGTCCTCCAGAAGAACCTCGATACCCCAACCAAACAGAGGTGGAGAAAAAACCCCCGATCGGGCGCGGAATAAGAAAAGGCCCGAATAAATAACGACGGGCCCTGATCAAGCAATAGGCATTCTTTTTCCCGTCATCCCCGCGGATTTCGCGGCTGTAAATAACAGCGGACTTTGTATCTCTCGTGCTCTGACATTAAGTCCCCGAGCATGAGCGATCCTTACGAGCGACATGGGGCCCCTGTCCCAAAGTAACGAATGTCTCTTTCCCGGACGAATCTTTGTCAGGGCGTACGTTTTCGGATGCCCCGTAATTGAAGGAACGGGCCCCCGCTGGAACGCGGATCATTCCGCGCGCGGGCGATCCGGCGAAATAAATTCGGTAAACGCCATCATTAGGGTCCCAATCCGGAATACCGGGCGTCTATTAAACGGTGGAACGAGGGTAATTATCCGCACCGTCGGGGCCCAGACCAGCCGCGGCGTTTCTTGCGCCCTCGCTTTGGGACCCACGCTTTGCAACTTCCCCGACTTGTGCGTGTCATGGCGCGCGCGGCGTTGGCTTTGGCGGGAGGACAGATGTAGACTACAATGTAAAAAGTCGCAGAAACGCCGAGCGCTACATTCTCTCCTCCTCCCCCCTCCCCCCCCCCTCTCCACCAGCGGAATTTGCGCGTTCTTATATGAATTTTCGGTACTGATTTAATGGCTAAAAATGATTGTAAGTGATGAAATGCGTCGCCCTGGGGGCCTTTTCGTGAGGTTAAGTGACCCTCTACGAAATTTCGTGTCAAATTTTTGGGATTCATTTTTCTGTTTGAAAATTGAGCCCCCACCCCCTTCCTCATTAATTTTTTTGTTCAAAATAATGGCAGTAATGGATTTTGGGGGTGTTGTCAAATTTTTAAATAACCGATTTCGGGAATACAATAATTTCGGAATAAAAATCCAAGCACCTTTTAAATTCAGATTAAAAATGTGGAAACACCTTACTCGTCAAACCTCAAAATAATTATTCTCGCGAACTCCTTTAGATTCAGATATTGTATTAATCCCTGACTGAAACGTGTTAATCAAGGTTTTACAAATTGCCTACAGTGGGATCGTTAGCGCCAAACAGGAGTCGAGAGTGACAGCGATCTCAATAATTGGAATTAATTACCTCGTTTATGATAGGGTTCGTTTACGGGAGAATCAACGACGCGGATTTCAAACGCGGCGAATCGCGTTATAAATCGCAATGTAAAATGAGGGCCCGAAATGCGTTATTCAGCCTGCTCGTTCCTTGCTTATTCCGCCTCGGAAACGGCGAATGCACCAGTGCACGTTTCTCCAGTTTATCTCCATCTCGGAATGTGTCCTAATTAAAGAGCCGCGTATTTCCGCCGGCGATTTCGTCGCGACGAGTAAATTACGTCATTCCTTATCACCGCTCATGCCGAAATCGCCATTTTTCCCTACCCGATAAAGCCTTTTTTTCTTTATGTGCTTTAATTGCATATCGTGGATGAATTATACGTGAATTACAGTAATTTGGGCTGGATGATTAAGAGATGGGACGAATATTTCATTTCTGTTTGTGTGGCCTGTGATATCGTCGAAATTTATTTTTTTTTCCCCTTTTTCATTTTTTGCACAGAAAGTTCGTGGGACGGAAGTCAGGGCAAGTGCATGGGGAAGTCATTTAGTCAGGGGCGAACGGAGAGGAGGGTTCTAGGGGGTTGAAACCCCTCCCGAAATTTTGAAAATATTTGTCGTTTTGTTTGTAAGTGGAATGAGTCGAAATCAAAATTATAATATAAGTTTATTTAATTGTACATGTTATTATGTATATTTATAAAATTAGAAACTTATAAAATACAATTTTCTATTATACAAAATTTTGAGATTTCTAAATAGTCCGAAACTTCCAAAAATTATCAAATTTTCGAAAATTGAGTTTAAGAATTTTTTTTCAATGCCAAAAATTTTGTCAACTTTCAAAAGTTCAAGTGATTTGAAATGAAAATTTCGTAAATTGTCCAAAATTTTGAAGATTACGCAAGTTTAGGAAGTCTCGTCAAATTATACACCTTGTTAATTCGAAAAAACCTGCGAATACGTCAAAGTTTGAAAATTCAACAGTTTCAACCATTTCAGTGATTCAAAAAATTACAGTAATTTTGAAAATTTTCGAAATTCCAAAAACTGTAAGAATTTTGAAGATCTCGAAAATTATTGAAATATCTTAAACATTGTAATTTTTATAAAGAATCTGAGAATCCTAAACATCAAAGCGTTTCGAAAATTCTAAGAATTTTCGAAATTGCGTACAGTCCAAAAATGCCGAAAGTTATAAAATTTTCGAAAATTTAGAGAATTTCGAAAATTGTAATATTTTCGTAGTTTTTGAAATTTTTACAAAGTTTTGGAAATTTTCCGTATTTGGAATACTCAAATCTTTTAATATACACGAAATGTTTGAAATTCTGACAAATTTCAGAAATTTCAAGAATTACGAAAATCCCAAAAATTACAGGAATTGCAAAAATTACGAAACTTTTGAAAATTCCGGGAATTTCGAAAATTCGGAAACATTTTTTTTTTTTTGAAAACCCCTCTAGAAAATTTTTTCTGCGTTCGCCCCTGCGATTTAGTTATTGTGGAGTTACGGAGTTTATGATAATTTATCCTCAAAAATTAATAACAATTTCCCCTAAGATACCAATGCAATATCCGCATTTCCCTGCAAACAATGAGCCCCGAAAGCTATTATCTCACGAAAGCCAATGTGGGCATTTGACCATTGCCCTGGCTCGAGTGGCATCGACCCGACTTCTCGTCTTCGGCGTCCCGAGGAAATGCATTGTCTATCCATTTTGAGCAATGGCCCAGCGGCTAATGGAAGCTATTGGACTCCACGTCCGCGTCGGAAAAGCCGTGCGACCCGGAGCTTCGATTGATACGGAGCTTTTCGCCGAACCCGAACTTTCATTTCGCTCGAGCGTTTATCTCGTGTTTATCTTAGCTTGCATTGTTATTTCATCCTTCCTCCCTTTTTCTTCCAAAACCCGAGTGAAAGGAAGCGAAACAATTCGACTCCGCGGATTTTCTGCTCTTACGTATCTTTCTTTGCCGCGGTACAGGCGTCCCCGCTCGGGGAAGAAAGGACAAACGGATGCTCTCCATTTTATATTGAATTGTTCATTGTGGACCGTGAAAAAGACGAATCGATTGGAGAGCTTTGGATTTTTCTTGGGGTATTACGAATCGGAGATAAATTTACGAGTACATTACAGGAAAATTTTTTGCGATCAAATATTTATTTTAATCAAGGGAGCAGAAGCATTACAGTTTTAAACAGTTCGATTATATGATGTGTAACGTGATATTTTTGGGGGAGATGGTAAAATTGAAATTGATCAAAAAATGCGTGTCAGTGAAAAAACTGAAATAACACAATTTTAAGTTTAATTTTTCGATTTCAACTAAATTTTAGTCGAGTTAAAGAAAAGTACATCGGAAATATATCACATGCACTTTGAAGCTCAATTTTCGAAATACAGTTATGAATTTTTTTTATATCTTGCTTTCAAGGTACAAAATTCAGGAACAAGTTTCGAAATTCACGAAAACTTTGAAATTCCCAAAAATTCTAAAACTTCCGGAGTTTCCGAAACTCGCAAAACTTCATACTTTTTCGAAACTTCGAAATTCCGGAACTTGAAACATTCCAAAACTTAAGAATTTCCAAACTTGAACATTTCTGGAAATTTTCTCCAGGACTTCAAAAATCTTCTTAATCACCTGAACTTAAAAACTGCAAAAATTAAAAATCTACCGAACTTGCAAACTGTCTAAATTTCCAAAACATCAGAATTTTAGAAGCTTCCAAGCCTGAAGACTTCGAAATTCTCCGAATTTTCCTCGTTTTCGAAATGCGCAAAACTTTCAAAATTCCAGAACGTGAGAATTGTTGAACTTCCAAATTCTTTGAAACCGCGAAAACTTTGAAATTACAAAAATTCTAGAACTTCCAAAGTTTCCGAAACTCGTAAAACATCATACTTTTTCGAAACTTCGAAATTCCAGAACTTGAAACATTCCAAAACTTGAGAATTTCCAAACTTGAACACTTCTGAAAATTTTCCAGAACTTCAAAAATCGTCTAAATCATCTACACTTCGAAACTGCAAAAATTATAAATCTACAGAACTTGCAAACTTTCTAAATTTCCAAAACTTCAGAATTTTCGAACTTTCCAAGCTTTAAAACTTCGAAATTCTCCGAATTTCAGCAGCAACACGCGCAATTAAAGAAATAATCAAGGATACGTAATGTCAAGTCCAGCCTTGGGGAACGCTGAGTGGTTTTAAATATAAACAAATTTTCTAGGCAACCGTTGCACGCTCCGTAGGGAGATCGCATCGGAATGTAAAGCGGATACTTGAAATTCCACGACTCCGTCTATTTGGCAGAGGGAAATTCGCCGACGAAATAAGCGGACATTTATTTCGACGGATTCCCCGTGAAAATTCACGAGCCGTTCGGGAAACGACTTGTTCGGGTTCGGTTCCTCTTTCCGGAGCAGCAAAAATTCCGCCTCGAGCGCACATTTTGACAATATTACAAAAATTCATCAAATTCTACCCAAGTATCAAAAATCACATTAATATGCATATGCAAATCCCTAGCCATTCTCCTAAAAACCCAAAAGCCATACAATTTCCCAATAAACATATTCAATATTTAACATATTCATATTTCATTCGTGACTCGTGATCGTTTGACTCGCCGCCCAGGTAAAAGACATCCTCGCCCGAAAAAGAAGGGTAAGAAACAGTGGTCGGATAATTGTTAAGCACGGCGGCGACTCGGTAATCCTTGTGTATCATCGAAAACAAAGGATCTCAGGGAGAAGGAGTCAGTCGCCCTGTCCGTCCGTATACTATGTACGGCGAACGAAAAGAAGACGAGGAGCAACGGAACGAGCAAGCAAACTGCAACAGCGAGGGAGCTCGCGTTAATAGCGGCAAGCGAAGAAAAAAACTTCCGCGGCCGCAATGCAAACAATGCTTTGTCCTGTGCTCTTTCGGACCACCCCGAACGCGTCAGCGATAACGCCGCACTCAAAAAAACACAAATTCATTTCCCCAGCAATCATCAAGTGTCAAGACGACATTTGCGACCTTTATTCCGAATTGATTTGCCTTCTCATCATGAAATCCGTCAATCCCGGGGGCGATAAAATTATCTCGACTGATTTTCCCTCATTACTCCAAATACGAGCACCAAGTTGCCGAAGGCGGCTTCAACAGAAACAATCTCGCGACAATGGATTTCTGAATTTAATGCTCCCGAGCCTTGAGTATAATAATCATTTCATCGGGCTTCACTCGACACGCTCAAAATCCCACGTTGCACGCTTCGCAAAATCTCCTTCAAGTTCGAAACAACGCCGGCGCGATCTTCCAAGTTTGGGCCACTTCGGAGAGAACGACCAAAAGGCAGAGACAGAGAGAAACGGAAGGAAGCTCCGCTGACGAAAAGCTCCATGAATAACAAGACACTCGCGGTTTCTCGTCGTGGAAAAATAAAGGAAAAATTGCGATCGGCCGGGAAATTTTTCGCGTGCACTTTCGGGTAGCGAAAACATTCGGGATGAAAAGACGGGGCACGTGAGAATCAAGGCATCTGGCTCCAGCGAACTGTTCCGTCTGTCGCGGTCTTTTTCGCTATATTTACTTTTTCATGTTGACATTTTTGAAATTCGAGCATTACTCGAGCAGAAGAATCTATTTTTTCAAAATACTCATAGGGTGTAAGCCATTATCCTTGGCAAAAAATGACCAGTTAAAAGAATGACTATCACAAATAGGCGGATATGGGACCACATCCGCCGTATAAAAATTCTAAGGATTTTTGTAGGCCAAGGGCCCTTGGTAGGTCATTTTTCGTTAGGACGAAAAATCATCTTTGCAATGGAATCTACCAATTCAGAAACACGGGATTTCGGTCGTCTAGAAAAATCGCTATAGCAACTATTATGCTTCGTTTAAGCTCAATCTGAAGGGCAACTACCGCCAGGCACCTTCAATTTTTTGGCCAATAAGGAAAAAAATTCGAAGGGCCATTTTTGTAGGTGAATGGCCCTTCGTAGGTCAAATTTCATGAGGATAGAAAATCGTACTTGCAATGGAATCTACAAATGCAGGCACGCTGTAGTATCCGTCAATACCGAATTTCCGAAATACTGAATGGACGTTTCAAAGGGCTCATCGAATGTAAACAAATGGTCTAATATGAGCCTTCCAAGACTAGTGGTTCGTCCGAAAAACGCCAAAGTAGGTTTTTTCAACAACTTTCCCAGAACTCTGAATGTTATATCAATCTGAACGGCGTATTTCAGAGGGCTTACACTTTTGACTCAACGACAAAATAAAATGCACTCGAATGGCGGATTAAAAAAAATTAATTGAATTGCTGAGCTCTTCTCTAGTATCTACATTCAAAACGCGGTTAATTCAACTTGAGGACGAAGGACTTTATTCCTTCGAAAATAGTTGAAGTCTAAACTAGACGCGCACGGCGGAAAATGGGATTTAAAAAAGGACGAAAACACGAGAAAGAAGGTAGTTGTTGAAGGGTTCGTCTTCTCGAATCAGCAACGTCTAACTGGTCATAAAACGGGATGGGTCACAAACGTGTTATTGGATTACCCAGACTTGACAGGATTCTGCGACCCTTCAAATTTTCGCAAAATAGCCGCATTTAAAGGATTCCCTTTAGTTTTTCCGATTCTTCTTCTCTGATTAAGAAACGAATGAAAATATAATAACAATAACAAAATTATAAAAACAACTTCCCAATTCATGCGGAAACTAAAAAGTAAATCGAGGAATCGTTACGGAAGTTACTCTCAGGTTAAATAATAATACGAAGTAGAAATCAATAAAACCGAAGTTCATGACCGTGTACTTCAGGACTTTGTCAAATGTGAATTAATGAAATTGCAGCTACTATTCTGAATGGCTTTGTACTCTGCACAAACTTTGCACAAATATATCATCACCTTAAGCCTAGATTTTCGTTTTCAAAGGAATCATGAAATGAAAGCGATTACCGAAGGTATCGCCGAGCTTGACAAACGCATTTTATATCTCCCCGAGCATTGTTAGATAGATCGAAGATCAAGGATTCCAACGTCAACCACGAGAAGACATTCGCAAATGGCGCTATATGACAAATGGTCGTTCACGCGCGAACGATCTTGTGGCGTCTTGACGTACGATCGTTTCGAAACAATCGTTTTCAGACACAGAATCGCGATCTTCCGAATGTCGAGCTTCATTAACCGATCAAAGATTTATGGATCCAGTAATTAGAGGGATGATGCGCGCAATCTAGAAGTGATAGGAAATGATCATCTATCCAATTACGCTTGGAGAGATTATCATTCATATCGCATTTCAAGTCTTTTTGACATCGAAAGCTTCTACGATGTTAAATAAATACCTTGAAAGATCGAAATTTAAAGTTTGTATGTGTAATTTTTAACCTAAATCTATGCAATTCGAAACTCCCGTGAAATTTAGACTGAATCAATTCGCTACACACGTTTCCGGTTGTTAAAGTCCAAAATGATAACATCAATTCGGTGTTTTCACGTAACATTCTATTATATCCGTCTGACAGAATACGTAAAAATAATCGACGCGTATTTTTTCTTTTTTCGATTAATCGAAAATTGTACCACCCTAATGACGTAACAGCGTTTTGTATCTCCTCCAATTTTCGATTAATCGAAAAAAGAAAAAATTCGTGTCGATTATTTTTCGATTTTCTAATTTACATATAAAATGGATTTGAAAACAAAAAAAAAAAATTCGTGAAAAGACCGAATTATCAATAACTCAAGAATCAATGTCTTAACGAACACAATGAAGTCCATTTTCGTTGAGTTAATAATTACTTTTCATAACTCAATTGATGTTTTTCGATATCACAACCAATTTTTCAACAATCACAAGTCTGTTTCGAGAAAAAAATCCTCCAAACGAGGAAGCTAATTTTTAATTCCCTAATTATCAAATTAAAGTTCCACATGGAACTACCATACGTTCATTCACCATGATAAAATTTCCGACAGCGTTCAGCTTCGCGTAACACGCCCGACTTTTCCCATTTTTCGATTTCTTCTCACTGACCGCAAAATTCGCTCGCTATAAATGCATTATTCCCACCACAAGCCGCGATAATCAACGAATTTGTACACAAACACGGTAAATGAATGACGGGAAACAAGCGTCGCCATAGTCGCTCATTTCATTACTCTTATTACCTCGCGCGATTCGGGGGGAAAACAATGTTTAATCGAGCTGCAGGCTGCGAACCGCGCAATCGGAATCGATTGTCAAATAATTATACGGCGCTTACGTGCGAAACGACATCTTTCATTCCGGGCACGCTCTCTCGTCACGGATCCCGAGGCTCCCGCCCGCATTTACATAAATGATTGCCCGACACCGAGCCCTTCGCGATAACACTCGCTCTTCCCCGTGAAATTTCCGAAAACAATAGGGCTCGTTGTTCATTAATCAAGCCCCGTTCAAACCGGCTCCTCGCGGAACGTTCGTTTCATCAATTTCGCGGAGTGCCTGATGCGCCCGATTCAGGTGAAAATGGGAAAATCCATTTTCATGGAGCGAAAACGCTTCACGGCCATATTAAGTCAGTGCTATTTTCCTCGATCGAATGTTCAACGGAACTGAATGGATAGCGATATCATCGAACTTTTCGATAGTGGTAGACGAACGATGAATTTAATTGATACTAAGTTTTATTCAATGAGTCGAGTTTTTCGTGAGAAAGTTATATAATACTTTTTTTTAGGAATGAAATAGGTTGTTGCGCTTTTTTGAATTTTTACTAGTTATTTATTACCAACGAGATTGCTTGCATGGAACATATTTTCGATAAAATGTACTCAATTTTTCGAAACTCCGAAATTCCGAAATTTCCGAAACTTTTGAACACCAAAATTTGAACATTTTTTCAACGAATTCGAAGCTCCGAAACTTCAAAATTTTCCGAAACTACAAAACTCTGAAAATGCCAAAAATAAACAACTTTGAAACTCAGAAATTGGTCAAAACTTCTTAATTCTTTAAAATTATCGGAAACATTGAAATTCTAAAACTTCAGAGCTTCAGAACTTCAAAATACTTCAAAACTTTACAATTCATGCAAATTCGACGAAAAAATTGCAATCCTCAAAATTAAAAATTTCGAAATTTCTAAGCTTCAAGACTTCGAAACTTCAATCGCTCCAAAATTTAACAACTTTCTGAGGTTCACATTCTGTAAGAACTTCGAAATTCTCGATGCATAAAAATTCCATTACTTATTTCAAAACTTCTTCAATTTCCGATAGGTTCGGAAATTTTTCAAAATTTCAAAAGTATCGAAAATTTTAAACTTCGAATTTTCTACAACTTCACAACTTCTAAACTTCAAAATGCTCAAACATTCAAATTAACTGAAAAATTCCAGAACTTCGAAAACCTTCAAAACTTCAGAACTCCATAATCCTCAAAAACTTGAATATTTCAGGACCCCAAAATTTCCAGAGCTTAAAAACTTCACAAATTCGAAACTTCCAAATTTTCAAAATCCCAAAAATGTTCCAATTTCGTCAAAATTCGAAAATCTCGTAATTTCACATTTTCCCATATCCATAAAGTTAAGAGCTTTCCTCGCATGCAGCCGCGATGTATTCACCCCCCCCCCCCCCCCTCCCCCCCATAATTCAAGACAAGGGACCAAAAATTGATTTAAAATAATTATATAAATCGTGTTTTTCCTACACCGACG
>JAPYZK010004316.1:0-10602 GCA_030522785.1 Platygaster equestris
CCCCCCCCGCCCCCACCCCCCCCCCCCCCCCCCCCTCAGTCCCAAAACGCACGAAAATCACAGACTCACAAACGCAAAAGAACCCTCCCCCCCAACCCATACCATACCATCTAATACCCCCCCCGACGCGTCACCGACCGAAAAAGAGTGCACCATACACGCACCCTCCCAAAAATCCACTGTACATCAATACAACGTAATAATTCTCTAACACAAATATAAAATTCTTCCAACAACCCTATATACACCATCTGTACACACCCCACCCCTCTTCACGGGTGCACAGCAGCGCCGAGCCGCTGCCCGTAAATAGCATACGGAGAATAGTACTGCCCAAAAGCATTGAAGGCGCTGTAAGGAGACCCAAGTCCCGCGGGCAAAGGACCTGCCGCGGGAGGTTTCCCATAAGGGTGGTACCTCGCACTTAGCGGACTCAGTGACGGCGCGGGGTAAGACCCGGGGCCGCGGTGCAACCCGGCGGAGGGCGACAGGAGCGGATGCGGATGCGGGGGGTTCCCCAAAAGCGCACCATGTTCCCCCCCGGTCATACTAGTATGAGTGCGGAGGTGCTGGAGGAGCTCCTCGGACGAGTTGTATCGTTTGCCGCAGTACGAGTCCCCGGTGATCCAGTTGCAGAGGAGGGGCCGGCTGCCGTTGAGGCTCCCGGGAGGGTATGACAGCGAGGGCGGCGGGGCCATGGGCCCGAGGGAGGATAGGGCCATGGCGAGGTTGTACTTCTGGTGGTCGCACTGGGTGCACCCGCTGGGGCATGACCCGCCGCCCATCATCAGCTGGGCGTTGTGCATGCTGTACTGGCAGCCGGTGCAGTACGGGTCCTTGCAGACGGGGACCAGGGTCTCTCCGCCCGAGGGGGTCTTGACCCTGGCGTAGGTTAGGTAAGGGTTGCCGGCCTGGGGGGAGGTCGAGTAGCCCAGGAGCGCCGCGGCGGCGGCCGCGTGGTGGTGTGAGAAGGGGGACGCTCCGGCGAAGGGTGGCCTGAAGGCCGGGTTCTCGGCGAGGCCCGGCGGGCAGCACAGGGCGCTCGGGGGCATCATGCCCGGTTTGTAGGCGTCCTTGTGGCCGCTCAGGATCTCCATCCCGGAGCGGATGATGGGGCTCGCGCCGCTGTTCCTGGGGGACGCGCTGCTTTTTTCTCGGTCTCCCGGGGTCTTGCGCTCGGGTGGGCTGTGGGTGGAGGGGGAGGCGGATTTCCGACCGACTGGGGTGCGGCTGCCGGATTGCTTGTCGGGCTCGCTGGTGGTGGTGTCTTGGCCGTTGGAGCTGTGCACGCTGGCTTTCGAGGTGGGTCTGCTGTCTTCGGAAGGGGATTTTTTGGAGAGCACGGTGGTTTCGTAGGGCTTGAAGGCGAGGGGTTTCGGGTCCGTTGGGCTGCCGCGGGGGGGTTTCGTGGCCGACGGCGGGCGGGTTGTGGGGTTCGTGGTCTTGGAGGATGACTTTTCCATGGAGATGAGGGGCTTGGTGGGGCTGTCGGCGCCGATTTGGCTGCAGGTCTGGGCCAGCAGGGCTAGGGGGCTTTTCTTCGCGTCCAACTGTAAGCAGAAAGGGAGGGCGGTTGATTAGATCTTTGGTGAATTGTGTAGTTGGGGAGAGGGTAGTGAGGGCATTCTGGGTTAGGTAAAAAAAGGGGGTGGTTTTGTGTGAAAATTCTGTTTTAGCTCGGAATTGAGGCTTTAAGAGAATTTTAGAGACCAGGACATGTTTTTTAGTGGTTTATTTTTATGGTTGTAAATTTTTGCGCAACCTAGGAATAAATCTTGATTATTTCGCGCATGGTTGAAACGGGTCGAATTGCTTCTTACGAAATTGTATTCATAAATTGGTAAGCATGATGAATAGTAAATGCTGAAATTCGTAAAATTGTGGAGAAATAATGTATTCAAGATAATATGCGGTAAAAGTGATATCGGTTGTTTTTGAAGGCGAAAAAAATGATTGACTAGATATTGTACGTAATTAACTGAATTGATGAAATATTGCGTATCGAAATATTTATAAACATCCAGAAAAAATTGTGTTAGAAGTGAGTAACTGCTAAAATTTTCTGTTAGAAGTAGTTAGAACAAATTTCTGATGTCTTATAGATGATGACAGAATTTTCAAATTTGTACATTCTGGCTATAAATTTTGCTGTAGAATTGGAATTAGATTGATTTGATTGAAAATCTTTTCGAGATTTGCAATAACTTAAAATTGTATTATAACAGTAATATAATTGAAAAATTTCTTTACACTGTAAAACTTGGTACCTTTTTACATTATTTGAAAAAATTGTTCGAAATAATGAGTTCGCAAGAATGGTTTTTATCATAATTTTTTCTATGCTGAATTCTAAAAGTTTAAGTTTCTAGCAAGTAAAAAAAATATGTTACAAAAAATGTCTGAAATAATCTCAAAATTCGGATATTATTATTCATCTAGAAACTGAACTTTTTTTTTTATTTTTTACTTTTTTTGTCCGAAAGTTAACAAATCGGTCACTTTTCATACGCAAAAAAGCGGAAAAAATCGTTACTTTTTCGTGGATAATAAAAAAAATTATTTTCCTTATAGTTACTTTTTTTCTAATGAAATAATAAAAAGTTAAAAAAATTTCAGTCTCATCAACGAACTTGTAAATATGTAGTATATTTCTTAACGAGTGCAGAAAAAGCTTTTCTGGCGGATTTTCAAAACTCGCTTTCGTCTCGTCTTACAAATTTCACATTCGTCAAAAAATTCTGTCTGTACAAGGACTTTATTTTCTTCAACAATATTATAAAAAATGCGATTTTCAGTGTATTTCAGTTAAAAAAGAAAAATGTTGATACAGTTTGGAATGTGCTTTTATAAAACTCAAGTCTATATCACATTCTATTTGTCAATTTTTGATTATTCTTAGACACTCTGATAACTACAAAATGTATCTGATAATCAGATTTGGGAAATTACCGACGTATTTTCGAAATTCTGTATCCACTACCCCAAAAAACTTTATTTTTTGATTTTTTCATTTCGAAATCAGCTGACGACAAGTTGACTTGTGGAATACAAAACTTCGTAACCTTCATACAATGTGAATATAGTTGACTTGAAGTAAGTGTAAAATTTCCCTGATATAAACGAATTTCTTTAAAATATTCATAAACATTTTTCGTAAGGAATTACTTATGTATTTTGTCTGTTATGAACATTCTTCAAACTCGAATCATTTCAATTTATTTAGCAAGTATTGAATCAATTTAAAAATGTTAGAATGTCTTTGAAAAACATCAGATAATGTGTATTTTGATCATTTTCAAACCAATGTAATGCAGAACTTTAAAAACAATTATTTTGTACAATTATAGCCTCAAAATTGTAACTTCAGATATATTTTTCGGCTTTTTGGCTGTCGTAATAACCTGGTAGGAAAATAATTTTGTATTCGGACGCAAAAAACTGTTTTTGTTCTCAGTGAGTTTGGAATATTACAATTTTTCTCACTGTTTTGCATGTAAAAGGTGTAAAAATTTAAATTGTCTAATTTTTCAATCAATATCGAAAAAATTAAAAACGCAAGAAGTGTAAAATTCATAAGTAGATCAAAAAAAGATGCATTAGAATGCAAAAAGTGCTATTACTGGATAAAACTGATAATTAGTTCAAAAAAAGAAGAGTACATGGATAAAATGATCCCTGATTAAAAAATTCACTTCTTCACTCATAAAACTGTGATGCCAATTTTTTCATAGCTTCAACAAACTTTAAAAAAATAATTCACAGTCAAAGAAAATAATCAATTGCAATTAAGATTTGATTTTACAAAAATTCGCTTGGGTATAGAATGAGCCAGTAAAAAATTTAAACTTTCACATTTAGAACACGAAAAATGTCTTCAATAATTTATAATTTACAGAAACTTAACAAAATGTTATTCTCGAAAAAATTTGAAAATGTATCAAAACTCAAAAGAAGGTTATACTCAAAAAATTTCTTAAATCAATAAAAACTCGAAAAAATATGATTCTCAGAAAAAACTCTGTATAATAATAAAAACTCAAGAAATGCTACACCCAAGAAAAAAAATGAAACGTTAGCAAAACAAAAAAATGTTATTCTCGAAAAAATTTGAAAATTCATCAACACTCAACAAATTGTGTACTCTAAACAATCGGAAATCGATAGAAGTCGGAAAAATTGTACTCTCGAAAAAAAATAGAGCGTTCACAGAACTCAAAAAATGTTATACTCAAGAAAAAATTGAAAATCCATAAAGACAAGAACAATATTATTCATAATTGTACTATAAATAATATTTAAATGCTTGGAAAAATTTTTAAATTCATGAAAACTCGAAAAAATGTTGTACTAAAAAAAAGTTGAAATTAGAAAAAATTCAATTCTCGAAAGAAAGTTAAAATGGTTATTCTCAAAAAATTTGTCTTGTTTTCCAATTCTGAATATATTTCAGCCTTAATACACTGCATTAAAATTTCTAATTATTTATTACCTCTGCACTGAATACAAAAAAATTCTCTAATTCAAAAAACTCCAAATATTTTCCCAAAATACATTCAAAAATCAAAAGACACATTAAAATCATCTTATTAAAGTATTAGTTGATGAAAAAATAAATTTGTTATCTACACATATGTCCAAATTTGTGTAATCTGTAATTTTTTCAAAATTCTCGAAACAACGAATATCACGAAAAAAAATCCAATCCTCCAATATGATTTTAATTTTTGATTTTCTCCTACATATACACTACAATTTTGAAAAAAAGACTAAAATTCATTCTGAATAATTTTTACGAAAAACATTCAAAAAATCGTGTATTCTACCTTTTGAATCTTCAATCAAACCATCAAAAAATCCTTTTAAAAACCACAATATTATACTGAAACTTCAAAAACTTCTTCCAAGTCCAAGTTCCCTTCCCGTCGCTCGGCGGAATGTGAGAAACGAGTCAACATTTGTGGATGTATTTTGTAAGAAGGTAAAAAATTTTTTCAAAATTGGAAAGATATCAGAAAATTGATGTAAATCTACGATTGCTGAAAATAAAACACTCTAAAAATGCATTTTAACCTCCAAAAACGATCTTTCGACGAAGTTCGAGATCACTTCCCGTCGCTCTCTTTCACTTCTCCGTAAGAGATTTCTCACACTTTCTTGAACGTATTTCGAAAACGTAAAAACTTTTTCCAAAACTGAATTCACTGTTTATCAAGTTTAGTACACCAATTTAGTGTAAGTCTAAAATCAAGTGAATCTCAAAAATTCATCCCTAACATGTCTCACAAGTCAAAAAACAAGTTTATAAAAATATTTCCAAAAAGTACGTCCACTTTTTCCAAAACGAAACTAACCACAAAGATTTTAGAGTCTATGAATCTGAAAGTAAACCTACATAAAAGTGTTTATCCACTGGAAATCCTGGTATCAGACCTCAAAATCTCAAAAACCTAAGATTTTTCAAACTTTCAAACAAAATAGGTTCAACGTCTTCAAAGTAAGTGAAAATTCTTCAAAATGTACACTTTTATGCCAATTTCCGAGCCAAAAGGCCGAAATAAGAACCAACAGGCTCAAACTAGATATATCTTTCGAGAAGTATGAATTCAAACGAGTTACCCTTCAGAATCACTCAAATTATGATTCAAATAAACCACTCCCAAGTAAATAGCTGTGAGTTGACTCAACTAAAACCTTCCGAACATTTGTTGGACACCTATCAACCTTAAAAATAACATTTCTAAATGTAAAGTGTCATAATCCTGAAAATCCGCTTTCAAAAATATCTCTTTCGACCCCAAAAATCTCCTCCAACTCACAAAAGCACCCAAAAACGACCTCCCACCTCTCTAAACCCCCAATTTCAACCTTCTAACCCTACTCCCGCCGTCACTCAAGACCCAACGGCCCAAAAACCTCGCAAATTTCCAAAAAAATCACCCACCGTCATTGGAAGCGGAGAAAGGTAGTCCGGTTGGAGGTACTGGTTGTGTCCCGTGGTCAGCATACCGCCTTCTTCTAGCACCACCATTTGGGTCGGGCACTTATTCGCAAATTCACACCGCGCAAAATATCACCGGAGAATTCACCTTCGTCGCACGTGAATTTTCCACAGGGTATTTCGGGTAATCCAAGGGTGTTTTCGGATCGATAAGACGAGACACGGGGTGCGCGGAACCGTCTCCGAACTGTTGACTTTTCAGACTGCGGGAGCGCAGCGAGCGCTGGCGGTCGTTCGGCCGCGGAATTGTGCGAGTGGCGACGCTAGCGCCGCCTGGCGGCTCGTTTAGTCGCGGAGGAGGTGCGGACCCACCGGGGAACGGTGTCGAGGACACGGAGGGAGCCTCCCCATGCCACGGTGTGGGTAAGCATTCTCATTCAACACGCCACCCATGATGTTGGCCCGACGATGACAGCTCCCATCCTGGCTTTGATATCTCGGCGCTTTTACAGCTTGTGCATGGGCGCCGAAGAGGGGCGCTGGAACAGGGGGCAACGAATTATTTTTGCCGTCGGAAACTGGGTTGAAATTTTCTTCACTTGTTCATTTTAATGTTTAGTCGTGATGAAATATTGAAATTTGAAAATAAAATTTATAATAATAATATGATACAATGAATAATTATATAGAATAATAATAAAATAATAGTATAACAATAATAAATAATATTGGAAATTTGAAATATTGAATATTATATTGATAGCGTGACTTACTAGTTTGAGAAGAACCGGACCCAAAAAAATTCACCAGAGCTTAAAACAAAACACAATATCAGAGAAAAAAATACGCCATCTCCAGTTTACTGGTTGTAAGACGAAAAAAGTTTTCCCTTCCAATAATTTGTTTATAAGAAACTCGATTATGCAATTTCGCAACAAATTACGAAACATGATCACTCTCCAAAACGATCGGAGAAAGGGTAAAAACCATTTTTCACGATTAATTTGTTTATAAGAACAACAATTATCCACTAATTGAAAAGTGTCACAGGACCATTTTTATAAAGAATTCATTTCTCGACAACTATGTACTCGCAACTTTTTTTCAAAAAATGACGAGGAAGAAAGTTATATCCAAAATATAAACTCACCTTTTCAATCCAAGATAGCGGAATTTCCCAAAGGGATGGGCTGACTCATTTTCGGATTTAACCTCCTCTTGCAGCAATTTTTTTTCATTCTTTGGCATGATTTTGGATTGGATAAAGTTACTCGATCATATACCCTGGAAAAAGTAAAATCACGTTACATAATCCACCCAGCGCCACTTTGTACGTCTTTCCAGAATTCTGTCGACAAAATGCCATACCCCAAACATTTATCTTATCTGGCATCTCCCTTGAAAGGATATCCACTCAATTTCTCATCTGAAATTCCAGATTGGAAAGGAGAAAAATGCTCATAGTTTCACAGTCCGGTAGCCGCGAAGTCGCGCCTCGTCCCGAAGGGCCTGATAATTAAAACGCTTTTATGCTTAAGTAGCTGTCATTCGTTAGCTTTGGCTCGTCTCCCCGACGAAAGCTATCAATCACCCGGCATCCCATTACATTTCTATTTTGAAAGCCGCTTATTAAGCAGGTTCCCCCGGCATATCGCGTTGCCTCGCGAACCTTTCTCGTTCTGTCTCTCGAGAGAGGAGAACGTCGAAGTCCCGAGCCAGTGGCGTAGTCTGCGAGGGAAATCAAGGGTTTCATTTTATTCACAAAAAAATCAATCTTTTTCAAATTTTAAAAGAGGTCACAATTTATGATGAATTGTCATTTTTTGGCATCTGGTGGATACGTTTGAGTACCTAGTTTGTCACTGAGGTCATTTTGTATGAAAAAAATGCTTTCAAAATATATTGAAAATAAAATTCTGTGTGACTTAGACTTGGGCGACAGTTTAGAATTTTTATTACAACTAAGTAAACTATGATTTCCAAAACTTTACCTAATCGAACTAAAATTAATCTGATTGTTATTTTCGGGCCGGACCTAACCTCACTTTTTTCCAAAATTTTTCTGGGAGCTCCAACTTCCATATTATTTTTACTTCATAAATCCCAAAAACCCCATCATGCAGTTCGACCAGTATAAAAACCTAAACATCACCACGATCCATCATCCCCGACAGGTATAAAAACGTTCTCGAACCTCATGAGTCACTCGACAAATTTTCCTAAAAACCTCAAAACTTTTATGGATCCCAATTTTTTCACGACCTGCTGCTTTTTGACGGCACCAGCAGGCCCTTGAACACAAAGCCGTTTTCCCGCGTTTCCGGCGGCACGATATTATTTCGAAAAGTCGGATTTCCCGAAATCGCCCTTCAACTAGTATTTTTTCGCGCCGTCCATGGTTTCCGGCAGCTTAAAGTCCTTCTGGTTTTTCAGATTCTGTCGAGTCCCTTGAAATGTTGTTTTTCCCAGCTTCCTTTGACGGATTGTTCGCTATTGTGTCTGGAGCCGGACTTTTTCTGGGAAGCATCTTATCGCTTTGAGGTTATAACGTGCTAACGAGTCGCGCAATTCACGTTTCGAGTTTCATTATGTATTAATCCGCTCTGAATCGGGCCGATCCGATTTCGACACGTCTGTTTTCTTTCGTCAATGAAACTGTGACACGAATCTCCTTTGTCTGGCCGAGAGATGAATGAAACTTGAATATTGTATGAAGCGAGATTTCAGGGAAATGCTGTGTCGTAAATTAACGCCAATTCTCGAAAATCATCTGTTTGAAATTTTGGAATTCTGTACCTACGTAAATTTCCACTTATATGTAAAATCAAAGATCATGAATCTTCGACCAAAAATTCCGTACTGATAAAGCATCAACATTTCTCGAATTTCCAGATAACGAATCTCTCCCCAATTTTTTCCCAAAAACGTGTCTCATCCGCGAGCGATGCGAAGAATCCATCCAAAAATAACAAAAAAATAACAACAATGGTCCCAAGAATGCGATAAAAAGTATCTCTCGCCTAGAAAACGTGGGCAATTTGTACTCCGAGCGCCAGCGAATAAATCAAACAAAAAACGAACAACTGCCCTCCCGCTCCGGCTGTCCGATCGTGTTAACACGCATTTCTCATCTCCCTCTCATTATGAAAGTAATTAATTTTAGCGCATGTTCTTCGGACACTTTGTTTACAGTTTCGCCCGTGTCAATGGCGAGATCGCGCCCCTTTGTCGGCCCTGGCAAGACGTTTAATGAAAAGGTTTGCACGGGCGGTGGAGTTCAAAGCGCGCTATATTAGCCGAGGAGGTCGTTAGCGGCGCCGGGCGTTTTCGGTTTCCTGGGAAAAAAAAGGCGAGGGCTGCGATAGTCTCGGCGAGAAACACGATCCCGAAAGCGCGACTCGAATCCTCGTGAAAAACTAAACGATCCTGCCGAAGGACGACCGAGCAGGGCGCGCTCAGTATCTTTGAAAGCCGATTCGCGAAATTTTTGCGCCCTTTGTCAGGGGAGTCGTCGTTTTTCGAGTAGGGAGAAAAAGGAATTGATGGAATGCTTTAGATATGTTTTTTAAATGAAAAAAAAGATTAGGAAGGTGGGGAGGAGGGTGGTTGATATTGTTTTCGATATTATCGAGTATCGATTATGAAATATCAATATTTTCAACTTCGATATTATCGACATGCATTTTCAGTATTTAATATTATCGATATTTTCAATATTCGATATTATCGATTTACGACATTTGATATCGGATAGGCAATATTGAATATTTTTGGGATTTTTTATTTTCGATATTCAATATTTTCAACATCCGATATTATAGAATATTGATATTTTACACTATACATCGCATCCAACATCCGCACACAAAAGTCGATTTGGTACAACGAAATAAACGTTTGGTAAAAATAGGACACAGGAAATTTTTCATTCGACTGTACCAAATTTTGGTTAGCTATACCAAATTTGACTTGAGCTAAGATTAATTTTTGTTTCCGTACATATACCCAAACAAGCAATCATTTTAGCTCAAGTCAAATTTGGTACAGCTAACCAAAATTTGGTACAGTCGAATGAAAAATTTCTTGCGTCCTATTTTTACCAAACGTTTATTAATTATTTGGCTGTTTATTATTATCGGTGTTTATCAATTATTAGTCGATAGTTATGGATAACGGCGTTCCAAAATCGATCATTATCGACAATTATCGATTATTAAATCGATAATTATAGATACTTGCATTCCAAACTCGATTATTATCGATATATATCGATGTTCTTAAATTATTTCATGATAATCGTCGATATTTTTCGATTTTTTAGTTAATGATCGAGTGAAATAGATTATTATCGATAATGACTTTCCTCGATAATTTTACATCACCTCTTGCATCTCTGGGCTCAGAGAATCGATCGACTTGGGAGTTGCGTTACGTCAATTCGCGATCGAGATTTGTTTTCGTCAGGGGATAATCGCATCAAAAAAGACTCGCACGTCAAGTACATAGTAAGTTTTCGCAGCCCCTTTTGCTCCGGCGACACGAACATGCACCGAGAGACGATGACGGGCGGGGGGGGGGGGGGGGGGGGGGAAAAAAGCAGGGAAAAAAAAAAACCGAAAGCCCCGCCGCACACTCGATATTGTACCCCCACACACCCTCTCTCC
>JAPYZK010004317.1:0-10601 GCA_030522785.1 Platygaster equestris
AGGTTTGGAAGGAATTGGTGTTGGAAGGAAGAGGAAGGGAATTGTGAGGATACCAAAGACCCCCATGGGGTATGGTTAACCACAATTTACTTTTACTTTACTCCAAATCCTTCAAAATGACCTTGAAATCCACTTTAAAATAATTTAGATCCATCAAGGATCCAAGCGGATCCTCAAGATCCGCTTGGAAATACTCAAGATCCATCAATGTCACCTTAAGATCCACCTAGATCCACTTCAAAATACTTCGGATCCACCAAGATCTACTTGAAAATATTTTAGATCTGCCAAGATCATCTCAAAAATACTCTAGATCTATCAAAATCACCTTATGGTTCACGAAGATAATTTCTAAAATACTTTAGATCCATCAAGGTCAACTGAAGATCCACCGAGTTGTTTAAAATACCTAACATTCATCAAGTTTATATCAAGATCCACTTCAAAATACTCTAAATTCGTCAAGATCACCTCGAGATCTACCAAGATCATCTTGAAAACATTTAAGATTCACTAAGAGAATCTTTAAAATACACTGTATCCATTATAATCGCCTTAAGGTCCACCAAGATCTCAAAAATACTTCAGTTCTATCAATATCACCTTTAGATTCATCAACGTCACCTTAAGATCCACCAATATCTACTTTAAAATACTTAAGATCCATCAATATTGCCTTAAGATTTACCAAGACCATCTTCAAAACGTTTAAGATCCACCAAGATCATCTTAAAAACACTTCGGATTCATTTAGATTTGAAAATACATAAGTTCCATTGACATCACCTTGAGATTCAGCAATATCCACTTCAAAATACTCAAGATTGATCAAGATTACCTTGAAATACTTTAGATCCATCAAGATCTCCTCAAGGTCCACCGAGATCCACTTCCAAATACTTTAGATCCATCAGGATCACCTTAAGATCCACCAGGGTTCACTTCAAAATAATTGAGATCCGTCAAGACCACCTTCCGATCCATTAAGATCCACCAATTTAAATCCACTAATATCCACTTTAAAATACTTCAGATCTATCAAGATCTTGAAAATACTCAAGATCCATCAATGACACCTTAAAATTCACTACGATCTACTTAAAAACACCTTAAACTCGCCAAGATCTGCTTCAAAATACTTGAAATGCAACATGATCATCTCCAATATATGTATTATTAGATCCATCAAGATCACATTAAGATCCATTTAAAAATACTTTATAGATCCATCAAGATTACTCTAAGATCCACCAAGGTTCACTTCAAAATAATTGAGATCGATCAATATCACCTTCAGATCCATTAAGATCCACCAATTTTTGTCCACCAATATCCACTTTAAAATACTTAAGATCCATAAATGACACCTAAAAATTCACCACGATCCACAACACTTTAAACTCACCAAGATCCGCTTCAAAATACTTGAAATGCAACAAGATCATCTCCAATATATTTTTTATACCTCAACCATCTAAAGCGCATTATTTACCACATGCACAGCAACGCAAAAATTTCGCATTGTGAACGGTGCATTAGGCAACGAGTAAAAAAACTTTAAGAGGGCACGTAAGAATGGCAAAAATAAGCAAAAAGTGCCTTCAACGGTAAAAATGTAAAAACAAGAATGGTGGATGTGTGTAAAGGGAGAAAAACGATTGATGTTTCCAGCTGACAATTTTGCTACGAAGGTGACATTTGGCGATGTTTGTGACTGGCATATTGCGTTACGTAATTTATGAACGACTCAACCTAACCTCAGCGCGTGTTTTCACCGACTCACAACGCGAAATGCGTTGCTCCGCGTGTACTAAATAACGCATTTACATAGTTTCGGTATAAAAAACTAAATATTTATCACGTAGAAAAAGTATGACGTGTAACGACGGGCCAATGATTCGAAACGAGGCTCCAGCAACATCGCGCCGTCGGCGCTCAATTGTCTACGCCCCGTTCCGAAAATATCGGCCCCGCCGTTAAACGTCATACTTTTACTCCTACATAAACAAATAGCTATTAGATTCATCAAGATCACCTCAAAATCCACCAAAACCATCTCAAAAATACTTCAGATCCATGAAGATCACCTTAAGATCCATTTCAAAATACTCTGGGTCCACTAAGACCGACTCATTTCCCATTCTCACTTCTCCCCAACTCATCTTCTCTCTCAATCCCAAGGAGGAGCGAACAAAAAGCCCTGGTCTTCAATTACGGTTCGAGCGTGGCGAACCCCATGACTCTCCGAAAAATGTACATCATGTCCAAACCCTACTACCGGCAGGAACCAACCTTGATGAGCTACTGGTACCCGAACGTCATCATCACGAGATGTTTCCCCATGTTCGTTCTTGGCCACATATTCATGCACTTCGTGCCACTCATCCTCTACGACATTTACAGAATGTTTCGGGGATCGTGTCCTGAGTGAGTCTTTCGGAAATCATCCCTTCCCCCTCTTTTTCGGGTTTTTCTCACGGTTTTCGTTTTCAGTAAAACGTGGCAGTTCATCAAATTCCATAAACACTTGAACCTCTGGATCTACTACGCCACAACGGGCTTCAAAATCGATTTCACGGAATCGGGGAAGGTGTGCGACAAAATGTCCGAGGCGGATAAGAAATTGTTCTTTTGCGACATCAGGGCCTTGAGCTGGGAGGAATATGCGATAAATTTGTGGAGGGGGCTGAGGATTTTCATCCTTAAGGACCCCATGAACACTGTGGAGCAAGCGAGGGAGTACCATAAAAAACTGAGAATGATGCATTGGATTCTGCAGGGATTCATTTACCTTTTCTTGTACTACGTTTTCTCGGGCTACATACATGGCGTGTTGAACATGTTCTTGAGTTGAGGAGACTTCGATTTTATAGGTTAGGTTTTTTCCAACGTGGCGGTCCGGGCGGGATCGCGTGATGATGTGTATTGTACGAGTAATTTTTTTAGTGTAATGTGTATAATGTATGAGTTTTTTGGAAAGAAGATTTTGTTGATTTATTTTGCACGTGCCTGGGGAAATATATCCTAGCTAGCTGAGAGCGACGAAATTTCAAAGCCGAAACGTCGAATGCGAAATCATTGGGAAATTAATTTCTGAGCGTTTTTCGAACGAAATGAATTGAATTTGCATGCAGCACACTCTTAATATGATTATGTACGGTCTTTGATGATTGTATTTTTCTCGTAGCCCTGGCTAGAGCATACATAAAATCTCGAATCCCCCAAATCTCTCAGAACCTCCATATTTCAAAAAATCTTTCCACCATTCCAGCGCACTCCAAAACCAAAGGAAACACACAAATGAGAAAACCTCACCAAATATAGAATAATACTCTTTATTGTTTCCGATAACTCTCGTTTTTTCCACATCGCGTGTTCCAATTAGTCTTCCGACAGACGATACACAAATGACGTAAAAATAATCTCCCCCTCCCCCACGACCGACCACTCGTATCGCGCTCTGTCCGGCTGTCATTTCGCAGCAACGCTCACGACTAGAATTTCCTCAATTTTGAATTCCCCCTTTCCAAATCCCCCCCAGTCCTCGAATTTCAACAATTTTCGGAAACACCCGAAGTTGAACACGAGTGGTCGATACACGCGATTGTCCGATTTTTCCGAGTCCTTTTTCTATTGCAATTTTCCTATCAAAACGCTTTGTTCGATTCGTGATGTAAAAAAAGAATAAGAATCGAGGGGCGAAGAGTAAAGAAGAAAGGAAAAAAAAATATTAATTCCGGAGATCGCGCTATTTACAAAGTCCCGCCCTGAAATTCTCGCTGGCCGCCGCGGGGATACGAAATCATGACCGACGGGAAGGCAATTATCCAGAAAACCATTGTTTTAATCAATAATAGGAACTTAATTGTACGTCAAAGTGTCGGTTTGTTCAAAAACAGAAAACGATTTCCGCGTCCCGAAGATAAAACTCGCAATAAAACACAGAGCAGTCGGACATTCGTCCACGGCGGAAACGTTGATCCCGGCGGCTTCCTCGTACCTTATATACTTTTTTTCCTTCTTTTATATATATAATATATATAATCATATCTTATATGCATATTTCATTTATATATTCTCATCCTTTAGACGTATCTATACTATTTACAAAAATTCTTCGTTAGTCACCAAACACGCTCGCATCCCTACGATTCGACGTTTAACCTCTCGCACGCATCTTGTACATCTCGTTTTTTTTTTCCTTATCTATACATAACCCCTAATTACAATTTTTCGCGACGTCTTCCTTCGTGCCAATTTCAGAGAGCCTCAAGACGCGTCCTGCACGTTCGTCTTCGATATTTCGTGAGTATTGCGTTTCGCACGAGAAACGTGTCCGAATTGTGCCGTCGTGGAAGAATCGCATGCACGAGAATCGTGTGACCCGCGGAAAAATCATAATGAGTTTCTGAAAAAGTTAAAATCGGGATCGAATCGAAGTAGAATTAAAGTCGAATTGAAGCCGAAATCGAATCGAATTCAAGTCAAAGTCAAATCGAAAGCGAATAAAAACTGGATCAAAATCGAATCAAGTTGAATCGAAGTCGAAATCAACTCGAAATTAAATCAAAGTCGAACTGGAATCGAATCGATTAAAAGTCAAAACTGGATCGAAATTGAATCAAAGTCGAATGAATCAAATCTGAATGAAATCAAAGTCGAATTGAAGTCGACATCGAATCGAAATCAAATTAAAGTCGACACTGAATCGAAGTCGAATCAAAGACGAATCGAAATCAAATCGAAGTCGACATCTAATCGAAATCGAATCAAAGTTAAATCGAAGTCGAGATCAAATAAAACATCAAATCGAATCAAAGCCGAAATCAGATCGAAATTGAATTAAAGTCGAATTGAAGTCGAAATCTAATCGAAATTGAATCAAAAACAAATTGAAGTCGAAATCGAATCAAAGTCGAATCGAAATCAAATCGAAGTTGAATCAAAGTCAACATCGAATCAAAGTCTAATTAAAATTGAATCGAATCGAAATCGAATCGAAGTCGAATCGAAATTGAATTGTAGTCAATTCGAAATCGAATCGAATAGAAATCAAATCAAAGTCGAATCAAATAAAAATAAAATCGAAGTCAAATAAAAATCAAGTTGAAATCGAACTGAAATTGAATAGAAATCAAATCAAAATCGAATAGAAATCGAATCGAAATTTAATTGAAGTCCAGTCCAAAACGAATTGAATAGAAATCATATTGAAATCGAATATCGTAACTGAATAGAAATCATATTGAAATCGAATATCGTAATTGAATAGAAATCAAATCGAAGTCTAATACAAATTAAATTTGAAGCAGTTGAAATTGAATCGAGTCGAATCGAAATCGAAAAGAAATCAAATCGATGTCGAATAGAAATTGAATCGAAGCCAAGTCGACATCCAATTGTAATCGAAATCGAATTAATATCGAATATAAATCAAATTGAAGTCGAATAGAAGTTGAATCGAAGTCAAGTCGAAATCAAATTGGAATTGAAATCAAATTGACATCGAATATAAATAATATAAAAGTCGATTATAAATCTAAATCGAATAAAAATGAAATCGAAGTTAAATATAAATCGAATCAAAGTCAAGTCGAAGTCGAATCAAAATCGAAAAGAAATCGAATCGATGTCGAATAGAAATTGAATCCGAGTCAAACCGAAATCGAATCGAAGCCGAAATTAAATCAAAATCAAAAAGAAATCATATCAAAGTCGAATACGATCGAAATCGAATAGAAATCAAATCGAAGTCGAAATCTAACAGAAATCAAATCGTAGCCGAACAGAAATCGAATCAATTCGACTTGTAATCAAATCGAAGTCGAAATCGAATATAAATCAAATCGAAGTCAAATTCAAATCGACTTTAAATTGAATCAAAATCGAATCGAATCGAAATCCTTTGTTCATCACTCCGCTAAAATCCATTTTTCGACATCTCGTTTCGTTCTCGACATATCCCAAAAAGACGATCTCTCCAAAAAAAACATTTCAACACGTTTCATTCCGGAGACCTTCTAATAAAAGCGGTTGCATCCGCAGAAGATCGTCTGAGTCCCAAAAGATGGAAGATGACGTACTCATTTCGATAGACGATCGATTTTGTCGATCCAAGACGACATCACATCGTCGTAATTTCGACAAAAGAACATCGTCCATCAAAAACGATTTCGTCCTGAGAAGATCGTTCGAGTCTCAATCGATCGTTTGGAAAATGAAGCTACATCGTCATAGTTTCGGCGATCGTATGATTTTCGAACGATTTTTTTTCATGGGTCAAAACAACTCGCATCGCATCTTTTTCCCCGAACTCTCTCTGTTTATGTCTCTCGTCTTAGTGTAATATTGCTCGTGTAAAACGACGGGAGACTCGGGAAGAAACCTTGTACAAAATTTCGTGAGCAAATGGAGAATCTCGGACAACCAAGCAAGACCTCGGAATTTTCGCGTCACTACGATCGGTACTTTAGCTATTTACAGGTGTGTTTCGAAAGTGAAACTTCTTTTGGGAGGTAGGAAAATGTGTTTCGTTTTTGAATTGTTTATGAGTATGGAAATACGTATGTTGGAATAGAAAATTATGGAGGACGGAATTGGAATTTTTGAGTTGGGGCTTTATAATTTCGGAAATTTCAGATTTCATAATCGTCAATTCGAGAATTTTAGAATATTTTGAGAATTCGGAAATCGTAAGACCGTTAAAAACGCAGAAAATTCAATTCTCCGACTCCTAAAATGTCTAAAAACATAGATTTTTGAAATTCGTTGAAATTTTTCGATATATTCGAAAAAATCGAAATGAATTAACACTTTTACATTCGGATTTCAATTTTTGAAATAAAATACATTAATAGATAAAATTTACGAGTATATTAAACATTTCCGAATTAACCACATATTTTGAAATTTCGGTATCTGTGAACGCCAAAAATTTAGAAATTGGCCAAAAAATATGATAAAATCCTGTATGCAAATTTATGCTTTTAAACTGCTAAAAACTTGAGTACTTAAAAATTACAGTAAAAAAATTAAACATGTATGAAAATGATAAAATTCGGATATAACAAATTTGAGTTTAAAAGTTCAAAAACAACGATCTAAAATTCTGAAATTCCGTACCAGGCAACCTCAAAACTCGAAATCGAAAGACATAAATTTGCATCCTGAGAAAATTTCTTTTCCCATAAATCTAAAATTAAAAAATTTATAATCCACTTATTTCGAAATACACACATTTCTCGTAATGAATGAATAAATGCATCAAACAAATCGAAATTCCAATTCTTTAATAATCTAAAAAAGTGAATTTCCTACCCCTCACAAGCTTCACTTTTCGCAAGTGTCCCGGACACGCGCAAAATTTTCTATGTTCGTGACTGCAAGATTTTACGTGATTGGCTAATAATCATTTTACGGAGCGATTCCAAAGTCCGACGAAAAAATCACGAGTGAATAAAAAAAAAAAGTGTAGCAGAAGAATGAACAGTATAAAATTTACTAGAATGTAAAAATTTCCACGCAAACTAATTGTTTGACTTGAGCGACAATTTTTCATTTTTCACTGACTTTCAGAGACTAAACAAAAATTTTGTCTGAACACAAACTACAGGTTGTTTTGTTTTTTTTTTTTCACGTTCAAAATAAAATTTCGTCGAACTGAGTCATCAGTCACAGGTCACAGTTTCCAGTGTC
Organism: Platygaster equestris; assembly: GCA_030522785.1. Classification (NCBI taxonomy): domain Eukaryota; kingdom Metazoa; phylum Arthropoda; class Insecta; order Hymenoptera; family Platygastridae; genus Platygaster; species Platygaster equestris. Next base: position 7,696 of record JAPYZK010004317.1, read on the forward strand.
TGAAAAAATACAAGGACTGTTTTTTTACTTTAAAAAAAATTGCTGCTGACTGTTTAATTCGAAGAATGAAAATTTCGATCGAAACTAAAGAATGACATAACTTGATTCATGAGAAAAAAAGATCATTTTTCACGCTAGTTTGGGATTTGGGATGAATTTCTGAAGAAAATATCATACAGACAAATTAACGTGACATTAGAACAATATTTCCAATAAACATCCATCTGACATTTCCGAACGTTCGAAAAACACCATGTATAATGTTTTCAACAGAAATAAATATTGACTCATGGCCAAAAACATTATTTTCTACTCTTTTAAGAGATTTGGGATGAATTTCGAAAGAAAATGGCAGATAGACAAATTAACGTGACATCAGAACAATATTTCCGATAAACATCAGAACAACATTTACGATAAACATCGATCTGACATTTCCAAACGTTCGAGAAACACCATATATGCTGTTTTCCAAAAAATTAAATACATTTATTCATGGCAAAAAAACATTATTTTCTACTCTTTTTCGAGATTTGGGATGAATCTCTAAAGAAAATATCAGATAGACAAATGAACGTGACATCAGAACAATATTTCCGATAAACATCCATCTTACATTTCCGAACGTTCGAAAAACATCATTCATAATGTTTTCCAAGGAAATAAATATTCACTCATGGCCAAACACATTATTTTATGCTCTTCTTCGGGATTTTGGATGCATTTATGAAGAGAATATCAGATAGACAAATTAACTTGGCATCAGAACAATATTTCCGATAAACATTGATCTGACATTTCCGAACTTTCGAAAACATTATACATGATGTTTTCAAGAAAATAAATATTGATTCATGGCAAAAACATTACTTTCGACTCTTTTTAGAGATTTGGGATAAATTTCTAAAGATAATATCAGACAAATTAACATGACATTCACCAGAACAACATTTCTGGTGAACATCAATCTGACATTTCTGAACATTCGAAAAATTTCACATCATATATGATGTTTTTCAGGATTTGGGATGAATTCCTGAACAAAATATCAGTCAGTCAGATAAATTAACGTGACATTAGAACGATATTTCCGATTAACATCGATGTGACATTTCTGAACTTTCAAAAAACATCAAATGATATTTTCCAAAGAATTAAACATCAACCTCACCTCTTATACTACTCTCAACGTTATTATTGAAGTAAAAAAATATCATACTTCTTTCAAAACGCTCTAAAAATTATAAATTCCGGAAAAAAACAGTCCTCAGTATCTTCCCATTACCGGGTACAAAATTCTAGCACCATGCGTCGTCCCCTCAAAATTTCCCTCCAGTCTAGATCCCAAAAAATCCGCATTTTCGCGCACTTCTCGACGGTGGCCGGCTAGGCGAGCGATGCCCAACAATTTTTCCCCACCGCATCGCCGGCCCGGGGGCAGAGACGTCGGAAAATCCGGAAAAATTAGGCTGGAATGTTCCCTCGAAATTCAATATCCAAAAGAAACTATCCAAATCGATTTAGAAGGCGTAGAAAAAAAAAACAAAAAAAATCCCCGAATCTCGAAAAAACACCCTCCAGCCATCGACGAATACAAACACAAGTCAAATAACCGAAAAACTCGAAGATCTCGAAACCCCGTGTAATTGACACGACGATTAAATTTGCCAGAGCTGTAGTAACTCCTAACAAAAGGCAATACACACTAGGGTTGTTGATATTCTTCAAAAATATCGATATTCGATAGTATCGAATGTTGAAAATACCGAAAACATCGAATATCGAAAATAAATAATGTCGAGGATATTTGATATTGCATATCAAAAATATCAAGTATCGCATATCGCATAAAAATATTGCATATCGATAATTTCGATATTTGATAATCGATATTCAATCATATCGATATCGATAATTCCGGAATTTGATAATAGATATTCAATAATATCGATATCGATAATCTCCAATATGTAGAAAAGTATCTTATATCAGACACGATATATCGTGCCCAAAACATCGAAATTCGATAATGCAGAATGTTGAAAATATCGAGTATCGAAAACAAACCATTCCGAGAATATTTAATATCGTACATCCAAAATATCAAAGGTCGCATACTATCAAATACTGAATACGCAGATAACATCGAATGTCACAAATATCGATAATATCCAACACCGCGTATCGAAAACATTACAAATCGAGAATATCAACATAACATCAACAACCCTAGCTCACATCCCGCCCGCCAAAAACAACCTTCCAAACCGAGTTACCAAAGCTCCAACACCCCCCCCCCCCCCATCACCCAGGACGGCAACTCCCCAGATTCACATCCCCTTGACATGACACAACCTCTCGAACCACCCGGCGACCTTCTTGGGCTATGTCCCCGCGCACATAATACTCTCGTGCGCCGCCGCCGAGGGCGCCATGGCGCTGCTGCAGCTGGGGTGCTCGTGGGACGGCGCGCTCGACGTCGTCGTCGTCGTCGTCGTCCTGAGAATATCGTCCACGGAAAGCGGCGTGAGCTTCCACCCGGGCATGAAGTCCAAATCGAGGTCCGGCCCGATGTCGACGTCCAGGAGCTCGTTATTGTTCAGAGGATCCAGGGGGGACTGACTCGAGAGGGAGAGGACGCTGCCCCAGTTGATAGACCGGCTGTCGTCGCTGTCCCCAATCCCGGAGTCCACGTCCGTTTCCGCGGACGAGCACGGGGGCAGGGGGAAGGGGGTCAGCCGGCCTTGCTCGTGGTGCTGGACGTGGGGAACGAAAGGGGGGAGGGGGGGGGGGGGGTGTTGGAGCTTTGGTAACTCGGTTTGGAAGGTTGTTTTGGGCGGGCGGGATGTGAGCTAGGGTTGTTGATGTTATGTTGATATTCTCGATTTGTAATGTTTTCGATACGC
>JAPYZK010004318.1:0-10600 GCA_030522785.1 Platygaster equestris
TCGGAATTTTTAAGCCTCAAAGTTTCAGAATTCTTCAAAATTGCAAAACTTTCGGTATTTCCAAAACACTGGAAATCGAAGTATTAGGAAAATTCCATATTTGAAAATTGTTTAAAAACTGAAGTTGAAAAAATTTCAGAATTACAAAAGTTAATGAATTACAAAATACTCTAGTATTTTGAACTTCTGTAGTTTAAACTTCAGTATTCTCGGAAATTCGTAAAAACTTCGACAAACCCAAACACTTCGAAAAATACCAAACTCTTAACACTTCAAAACATCAAAATGATATTCAAAACTTTAAATCCCATCCTCATTCGTCAATACTTCGAAGTTTTCGAAATTTGAAAAACGTTAAAAACTGCAACAGATCGCAAATTTGAAGCTTCGGAATTTTCGGAATTATTGAGTCTCAAAGTTTAAAAATTCTTTAAAACTGCATAACTTTTGAAATGTCTAAAACTTTGAAAATCGGAATACTCGACTTTTAAACTCAAATGTTGTTTGAAAATTGAAGTTGACAAGAAACTTCGGAATTAAAAAACTTCAAAATACTATAAACCTTCAATATTCTCGAAAATTCGTCAAAACTTCGAAAAATACCAATCTCTAAGACATCAAAACATCAAAATAAATCTTTTCGAAATTCCAAAAACATTAAAGACTGCAAAAGATCGCAAACTTGAAATTTCTAAATTTTTCCGAACTTCGAAATTTTCAGAAATTTTGAGCCAGAAAGTTTCAAAATTCTTCAAAACTGCAAAACTTTCGGAATTTCCGAAACTTTGAAAATAAAAATACAACTTTCATACCTCAAAATATTGTTCAAAAATTGAAAAAAGTTGATAATTTCTGAATTACAAAACTTCGAAATATTGTAAAACTTCAATATTCTTGAAAATTCGTCCAAACTTCACAAACCCAAAAACTTTAAAAATTCCGAAGCTTCCAACCTTTTAAACTTCAAAAATTCCGAAATTCCACATTTTTTAAACTATTTTTTCTAAACTTCTGAATCTTTTTCAATTCTCGAAATTCCAAAATTGCAAATCTTTCAAACTTCCGAAAATTCAAAAAACTTTCACAACCCATGCATGAGGGGGGAGGGAATTAGTTCTCTACCATGGGCGCCATTTTTAGTAGATACGCCCCTATAAAGTTATACTTCATTCGTGCCAACTGTGAAATTCCTCGAAAAAATTGTCGCAAAAATGACGCATTCGCGGGACTCGTGAATTGAGGTTAGGAATCCAGTAATGTCGCCTGTGCGCTTCGAATTTTAGCAATTTGAAAAACGCTCGATCGGTCCAGCATATTTTACGGTGCGCTCGGCGCGTGTTTCGAAACACCGCGCTCGTTTCGAAAATGGCTTTGTTGGGGAATTGGGGCAAAGCTCGTTAAAGCGAATCGGCCATTAGCTGGAAAAGAAGAAAAAAAAAGAGTAACGAGGGACGCCGTTGCCTCCAGGATATTGCGTCCGGGCGCGGTAAACAAAGTTTTCTCAAGATCTCGGAGATCGCCATCTGCGGCCAGCCGAGCCGCAACAAAGAGACATTTGCAACGTCCTTCCTCGCGCCGCAGAATCGGCGGAGATTTTAATTTATGCGAAAACCGGATACACTCTTTCGCGCGCTAGGTGACAACTGTCTCGTAGTCCGGGCAAATTAGTCAATGAAATCGAATTTTTGGATGAATTTGGTTTTTTGGACGTGCTAGGAATTCCTTGGCTCTTTTAGAATATGATCGAACATTTGAATCTGCAGGTTTACATGATAAATGTTTTTTTAAGAGGCGATCGATATTTATTGTCGATGTATATTGATTTTCGTATCGAAATTCGAATATTTGAATTTTTATATTCGATGTGTATCAAAATTTGAATATTTGAATTTTTAAATTCGATGTAGTATATCGATTTTTATATCGAAATTCAAATATTTCAAATTCGATGTACAGTATGTTCCATTAATGCCTTTACCTATCGATATATCGAAATATATCGATCGCCAATCAGCGACAATGTAAAACTTGATATATATAGATATACCCAAGATATTTCGATATGTCGGTAGGTGAAGGCATTAATGGAACATACTGTACATCGATTCTTATATTGAAATTCAGGTATAAGAAATTTGAAATCCATCGGGAACATCGAAAAACATGGATTTCTCTAGAAAACAACCCAGTGACAAACAAACCTTTTCAGTTGAAATTCGATGTATATCGATTTTTATGTCGATACTCAGATATCCGAAATTTGAAATTCGAGTGATTTACGAATTCGAATATCTTTTTTTGCATATGTGGACTAATTCTTAGCTCCTTCAGAATATGATCGAAACCTTCGAATCTTTAGGTTTTTTATATTGAGTCTGTTTTTTAAGAGGCGATCGATATTTATTATAGATTTATATCGATTTTGATATCGAAATTTAAATATTTGAATTTTAAAATGCGATATGTATCGAACTTCAAAAATTCGAATTCAGTAATTACATGTATATCGGTTTTTATATCAAAATTCAAATATTTGAAATTCGATGTACATCGATTTTTATATAAAAATTCAAATATAAGAAATTTGAAATTCAATGTACCGATGTATTTCGATTTTTATATCGAAAATTAAACATTCGAAATTTGATATTAGATTTATATTGATTTTTATATCGTAATTCAAACATTCGAAATTCAAAATTCGAGTGATTTTAAAATTCGAATATCTTATTTGCACATGTGCCCCAATTCTTAGCTCTTTCAGAATATTATCGAAACCTTTGAATCTTCAGATTTTTATAATTATAATTAAATATATTTTTTAAGAGGCAATATAAATTTATTATCGATGAATGTATATCGATTTTTATATCGAAATTCAAATATTGAAATTCGATACAAATCGAAATTCAAATATATGAATTTTGAAATTCGATGTAAACATCAAATGAATCGAAATTCAAATATTCGAATTCTGAAATTCGAGGTGTATCGATTTTTATATCGAAATTTAAATATTCGAAATTCGATGTATATCGATGTTTATGTGGAAGTTTAAGTACAAGAAATCTGAAATTCGGGTGATTTGCAAATTCGAATATATTTTTGCATATGTGCCCCGAATCTTAGCTCTTTCAGAATATGATAGAAAACTTTGATCTTCAGATTTTGTTGTTGTTGTTTAAAATTGGCAATCGCTGAGCTGGGCAACAGAGGTCATCCGTGCATCTTCAGATTTTTATAATGCATCTATTTTCTAAGAGGAAATCGATATTTATTATGGATGTATGATTTTTATATCGAAATTCAAATGTTTGAATGTTGAAGTTCGATATATATCGAAATTCAAATATTCGAAATTTGAAATTCGAGTGATTTGAAAATTCGAACATCTTTTTTGCACATGTGCCCCAATTTTGGAAAGAAATTAATTTCTCGTTCTTCACCGAAACCCTTATTTTTCATAAAAAATTTTTCCAAATTCCAAATAGTTAACAACTTTCCCCATACATGATTACAAACGTTCGTATCAGGAGTCCCACAAACTTCCCTTCGCCTTGCGTAGGCGTTAAACTACCGTACCAGGTTGGGCAGTCGCTAACCCGGTGGAGAACAAGCCACTTTTTTTCCTCAGAAAAAGCAAAAAATTCCGAAAGAAGGAAAAAAAAAATCGAGGAGGATGAAAAAAAGTGCCAACTCCGCTGACCTTCGACGGCCTTGACTCCAAAGGCCGCTGCAGATTTTCGTCTTGTTTCGCTCCTTTTTCCAAACGCTTTTAAGCTGATTAAGTTTTCGATGGGGCCTGCCATTTGCATTCCGCTCTTCTCTCGACGTTTTCGCTCGCGTTGGAATGTTTTCGAAATGATGGTGTTCCCGAGAGAGAGAGCGTGTTTATGACGCTCGGAAATTACCCGAGCGTTAATAACAACTGTATCGGGGGATGTATGTATAATGACGGGAAATTTGCACTTTTTCCGACCCGTGGTGGGATTTCTGTTTCTGGGAGTGTTTGGGAGGCGTTTAAGTGAAATTAGCGAGGCGTTAATGACGCTCGGGCGACTTGCAACAATGAACAGATGTATGTCGGGCTCCGTTACAATTTACGTTTATACGCGCCAAGAGAAATGGCTAATTCAAACACGTCCTGTAAATTTCCCTGTTGTTTTTTGCCGTTTCGAAAATACATGGGTAGTAACTGTCAGAAAATATCTGAAATTGCGTACTCATATTTGGATAAAAAATAATATAATAGCTTATGCTTGTAGTCTCGTGTATAAGGATTCCGGTGCTTTTTCCAGCTGTCACGGCGCATATTTGCGAAATTTATACGATATAGCGACAGTAGAAAAATCTAGCAAGAAAGTGCGCGATTATCATCACTTTGTGCTCATGCCCGTTACGATGTATATTCATGTTTCCCGCATTGAGCGTCGAAACATTACCATACATTGTGAGTAGTGACATCCGTCATAATTCAGACTTGATCGCGTGTTTCAGTGATTCATATTTGTTAGGTGTTGGGAGAAAGCATCGCAGGTGCTTGTTTTGTTGACAGCAAGTTATATTGTAAAGGTGTTTGACATCAGTCTAACCTATAAAATTAACAAGACAATTTAGTGAGTACTTTTTAATTTTTGTGCTGAATTCAAAGGGGGAATCTATTTTTTCTGGGGTTCGTGGACAACCATATACATTTCTCGTCATTTTTGGGGGCTTTAAAATGATTTGACAGTTTTTTGCCGTTTTTCGACCCCTCCCCCACCCCTCTGTCACGATGTGTCACCAATTCGCGGACCCCCCTCCTCCCCTCGTGTCAGGTCACAATGTGAAATTTGAAAGGAGATAAGAATATTTTTTGTTTATTCAATTCAATTTTATAACGTCGGAAAATCAACATCAAAGATTTTTTCGTCACTTTCCAGTTTTTCTCAATGTAGGTGTCATACTAAAAACATGCGACGACAATTCAAATTTTGGAAATCAATTGAAATCCCATAATTCCAAAAAATTTCAAAGTCGAATTATACTATGAATATTATTGTACTCATAATTTCAAAATTCTACTTAATTTACAAGTTTCAAAAAATTAGATTTAGTCATTATACCTGTAGTTTTTCAAAATTTTTAATTTTCAATTCTTATGTCTCAGAAAATCTTGAATTTTTATATTTTATAGAATTATTAATTCTACAAAATTTTGCATCGTCAAAATATGTGACGTCACATTATCAAGAACTCCCCCCCCTCTCCGTCTGTCACAAACTGTCACAGATGTGCTGACCTCTTCCCCCCCCCCCACTAAAACTGTGACATCATTCATGGAAGCTCCCAAAGTTGTTACCATGGGAGCTTCCATAAATGATGTCACAGTTTTTTAGCGTTTTTTCGACCCCCTCCCCTCTCTGTCACAATTTATCACAAATTCGCGGACCCGCCCTCCCTCCCTCGTGACACGTTACATTGTGAAATTTGAAAGGAGGCAATAATATTTTTTTTTTTTTTATCCAATTCAATTTGATAACGTCAGAAAATCAACATCCAAGGGGGTTTTTTCGTCATCTTTCCAGTTGTTCTCAAAGTAGGTGTCATACTAAAAAAATGCGATGGCAATTCAAAATTTGAAAATCAATTAAAATTCCATAATTCCAAAAAATTTTAAAGGCGAATTATACTATGAATACTATTATACCCATAATTTTTAAATTCTACTCAATTTACAAGTTTAAAAATTTTGGATTTCGCCATTTCACTTGTAGTTTTTCGAAAATTTTAAAATATTCATTTTTAATTTTAAATCTCAAAAAATCGCACTAAATTTTCATATTTCATAGAGTCCATATAAAATTCCGTAGATTTTATAGAATTTCGTAGAATGTTCGAAAGTTTTTCACAAATTTTGTAGAATTATTAATTCCACAAACTTTTGCATCGTCAAAATTTGTGACGTCATATTATCGAGAACTCACCCCCTCCCCCTGTCACAAACTGTCACAGATGTGCTGACACCTTCCCCCCGTCCCTCAAACCGTGCCATTATTTATGGAAGCTCCTTTTGCTGGCGGGAGCGAAAAAAAGATGGGAGAAAGCGTCTTCAATTAATCTGAAGCTTGGGTGATGTTTTCTCGTGATATTATATACACGTGTAACGATTAATAATGGAAAAAAAGACATGTCTGGACATGACAGTTACTCGATGTAGCCCTTACGAATTCCAGGCATACGCAGATTCGTTCGATAAAAAAGACATGTATTTCCACCTGTTTGCATGTCTATGTAAATATTATGCAGCTATGTGGAAAAGGACAAGTCGACGTTTCTGCACGTGTGAGGCAGGTCCGAGCTATGCAATCCTAAGTACACAAAATATAATGTTCGTTGAACTCTCGGCTCTCTCGCGAGTTCAAGCTCGTGAGTTCATGCGTGGTATAGGGATTCAGAAGATGATAGGATGTACTTAGGAACTTATGGGCGGGGTGGAAAGGCTTTTTGGCGAGTTTATGAGAGTTTTGGGGGATTCGGGAAGTTTGTGGAATTCAGAAGGAATTTCTGAGTATTCAAGCGTTTTTGTGACGGTTTAAGAATTTAGATTGTAAATGATGTTGATGGTGTTCGTAAATTTTTGCGAATTTTCTAAGATTTTCGAATGTGTCTCTTTCTCCTCAATCAATTTTCCGCAGATTCCTGAAATTGTCTTTTTTCATTGATAAGAATAAAATTTAAAGAGGATTGTTCAGATGTTCTACAGAAATTTCAGAAACTCGTAAATTTCCGAAGTTTAGAAGAAGTGGCTCATGTGGGAACTTTTCATAATCAAAAAGTTTAGAATTCTGTCAAGCTCGCTCAGTTTTTGGATGATTTTAAAAATTCCAAAAATTCTGCGTAAATCACGAAGTATTTTTGAAAATTTTCCCGTCTGTAAGATTTTTTCAGAAATTCTTCTAGAACTTGCAAATTTTCGAAAGTGAACTTTCAAAATTTGAACTACGCAAAAATTTCAGTCATTTTTCAAAAATATTTTCAAAAAGAGCAAAAAATCTCAAGATATTTCGACTGATACAATTTCCAAGGTAAGTAATTGGGAAACCAAAGTTCCAAATAATATTTTTCGAATTTATCGAATTTTTAGCAATCATTAAATAAATCCAATGTTTTTGATATGTTCCAAAAATTGCACAAAACTTCCATGAATCCCAAAATAATCCCCCAAACTGTGGGTTCATACATTTTTTCCTGCGGAATTTCGGTCACCTAACCTCAAAATTAAAGGAAAAGTGACAGTTTAGGTTCGGTGCGAGCTATAGCAACTATCCCAATTGTTGACCGAAAGAAAAAACACCCTTTTTTTTGACATATGCTGCATTGGGAAGTGTTTCTCTTCCCAAAACATCCTTTTTTTTATTTCTTCTTTTTTTTATACCCATTTTTAACTCCGATCGCCAAACTAGACATTTACCTGTAAATTTTTTTGAGCATGATTTTTCGAAAAATGCGATCAATTCGATCATGTTCGACTAAAAAACGTAATCTAGAAGGAAAACCCTTCAATTTGAGCTGTTGATGACGGTTGTAAAGTGATCATTTCGTTTTTTATAGCTGGTTGAAAGGTGGGTCGAAACCCCTCACTCTAACCCAAAAATCCTTTCGAAGAGTCCGCCAAACCCTCCAAAACGCCACATCAACGACGAAAAATCGTCAAAATCTACTAGACCCACTATAAACGATCGTCTACCGTTCGAACGACATCCCCGCCCTGTTAACAATACACGGCGATCGGTGCTCGGAACACTTACGAAACCGAAGAAAGTTTTTTTTCGCTCGATCGCGCCTTCGAACGCCGACTTTCATATTCTTTCATGTCCAGTTGGCGACTAACTGCCTTGAGATACCTTGGTTAATAACCGCGAAACAAAAAAAGTCTATCCAATACGGACGCGGCCGTAACGGGAAACTGTCCTAGGGAACAATGGCCGCTGCACAAAAAACGCCACTATCGCTCCACGTGTGTGGACGGCGACGCAGCTGTATTTATAGCCAGCGATAAGCCAATGTGCAATGACTCGGCACTCGACGTAAAACACCACCGCATTGTCTATGAGGTACAACTCATTTGTCGAACCCCACGACTCCGCGCTACTCATGAGGAGTGTAAGGGTCATTCCACATCAGATTTACAACTGAAATTTTAATACAGCAGAACGTCGATTGAGTACTAGGCTCGAGAGTCTTAAATAAACAATCTACTCGATCGAAGTGGCGACAAGACGGGTAGAAACAACATCAGGTAGAAACCTCAAGGGACCCAAACCCAAAAATGACAAAGCATTAATGACTTTACAGGCTTCTGGAATTCGCTCCCTGCTGTGAAACTCGGAGCCTTATCGCTGCCAAGATCTTCACGGTGGATTAGAGTGTACTCGATAGGAGTATACTCAATCGACGTTCATCTGTATCCTCGAAAATTTTTTCTATCATTTTTTTAGGGCAAAATGATCGACACATATATATAATATATATATAAAATATACATATATATTATATATATATATTTTTTTTTTAATGAAAAATTTGTTTTCGAGTTATGATTTTTTTGAAATTTCAAAGTTAAAAACAACGAAAAATTTGCAATCATCGATTATTCAAAAACTAATCAAGGTACAAAAAAAAATTCTCAGTAATAAAAGTTTCTTGATTGTATGAACTTTTTAAAAACAATTTTAAAAAAATTTTTTTTATTTTTGAACCTGCAGAATTTGCAAATGTTTGAACAAATACGATTTTTTCGAAGATTTTATTATTAGATATTATTTTTTCAGTTGTAAATCTGATAGTAGTACCTATTCGCAAATTCGGTCTTTTTACGAAATATTAAATCGTGTGAAAAATTTCCGAGAGTCGATGCAACTCGCGGGGGTCAAATAAAGGATTAAACTTTGAAAAATAATTACATTGAAAAATGAAACGCGAGGAAAATTCCAGTTTTTCCCCTTGCGCCGCCCGTATTATCGCAGGAGTCATTTCCGTTTGATAAATTTTACGATTTTTCTTATCTGAATATAATTCTGTTCATTACGTTCGAAAATGCTCGTTTTATTACTCCGGCGTTGGAACTGGTTCCAAAACGGGCTTTCCCGACACCGCCTTTCATAGAAGACAACTATTTAAAAAAAAAAGATGTTTTCATACCCGAAAATTTTTTATTTATTTATTTTTTGCAAAACACGTACTAAATAGACGCTTTGAGCCCCTGTCCATTTACAACCGGCGATTTGGTATTGTACCTATAATCGTTCCTCAAGTCCTACAATTATTCCTCAAGCCCTACTTTTGTTCCTCAAGTCCGCTAAAACAGGGATAATATGAATTCTTTTATCCAACGCGCATACGCGTTGTCGACTCGCGATGTTTTGACATTTATAGGTTCGTGGTGCACCATATCGTGAATGGACGTCCTCAATGCGCTGTTTCAGGGGCTGGAAGCCCTTATTCTGTGCATGTTTTGCAAAAAACGATGTTTTCACCTCAAACCCGAGGCGTACTTTTTGGACCAAGACGATGTATGAAGCCAAATCTCGTCCCGAGGCGCAGCCTCAAGTCCTTGATACATAAATATCTATATTCATTAATTTATTTAATTAAACTACCTATGCCCTCATTGGGCTTTTGAACCTTTTACATTAAATTGCACTACACTATTACACGTCTGATTTCTTTCGTCTTCTTTCACTCTCTCCTTTTTTCTCGATCTCCTCCCGCCTTATTTTTTCTTAATTTCCCTTACTTTGTCTCCCGGACCTGTGAACATAGGTATATTTCTATTTTAAAGACAAATTTTTAATTACGATCGTCTATTTTTCACCTAAATGACGTAAAACTTAGGAAAATGCACAACATGTGGAAAAGTTTTTCAGTGTATTATTTTTTTCATCACAAAACAAAATTTAAAGTATAATAAATCAATGAATTATTTAATTAGCAGCCTCCCCCCTCCACCCCTGTAAATTCACCTTCAATTTCAATTCCAAACATTTTCTAAAATGAAATTATCTTAAGGAGACATAATATACCGAGCGCCATTCATCTTGGCCGTGTTTTCTCTTGACACGAGAAGAATGTGTACATTTCATGCCCCAGCCATGATAATAGTATTTGTTCTCTTCTCCGTTTGTTATTTCGTGGCATTTCGAAAAGTATGAAATGATGCGTGCTTGGCTAGAAATGAATAGATTCGAAATCCTCGACAATAGCGAGTTTGAATTCTCCCCTCCCTCCGCCCCCTCCACATTCCCACTCTCGCTCGGAACGTACGATCGAGTGACATTTACGATTGAGACGAGAGTAGTCTTTGAAAAAGTGCATCCAGGAATCCTTGTTAGTTCTCGCGTCGGTTACGTACCGCGGATGTGTGATTTGTGGGGGTGACTTGAGTGCATAGAATCGGGGGTTTGGTGTGTATGTGTGTGATGGGAAATTTTGAAGTGTTTTTTACGGTTTTGGGGAATTTTCGCGTACTTTGGAGGATTTTATGAATGTTGGTTCAACTTGGTGAGTGTTTTGAAATTGATACGATTTTTGAAAATTTGTTATTGTTTTAGGAATTTTG
>JAPYZK010004320.1:0-10370 GCA_030522785.1 Platygaster equestris
AAAGTACGAAGCAAAGCTCTAAGGGTGATACTTGCGTCAATGTAACCCATTATTTCCCCCCCTCTCAGCAGGGCCATGAAATCACATATTTTTCGCGGTTGTTAAATAAAATATTGTGTGCGACTATTGGTCGAAAGAGGAGATTCCACTCGCGTGTTGTCACACTCGCTACGCTCGTGAGGCAATCTCCACGCTCGAGGGACCTCCTTTTTCTCCACTAGTCGCACAATATAATGTTCCGTAAAACGCAGGCAAAATTTGAACTCGGATTTCACGGACTCGGCCTTGGGCTCCGCGGAAAAATCGCCCTTGCCATACGGCAATTTTCAGCTACGAGACTCGACGGTGCAAAGTATTCTGAAGCACCCGCGTTACGGCCCTCGGAGCCCTTTGGCGAACAATTCCTACACGTACCTGAAATTCGGTCTGCCCCGGGTGCTCCCACCGTCCCGAGTTCGCGATGGCTCCAGCGGGTACGACTCCAGCGACGAGGGTCGGCGCACCTCGCACCCTCATCCCAATTCCGCGATGCGCTCGGCGAGGAGCGACCCGGACTTTCGCCACCACGTCCACCTCGTCCCCAGGGAGCAACACGCGCCCTCGCATTTCGTAGTCAAGGTATTTCTGCGGATTTTTCATTTTCCCCTAGTGATTGTAGTTTTTATAAAAACAGGCAACATTTTCATAAAATCAGCGAATTATTTATAAAAATTTGTTTTTTTACAAGGTCGATTTTATCGAAGTTATATATTTTAACATTTTTCGATTTTTATGAAATGGTTTTATAAAAACTTTATGAAAAAAATTTTTTCTCCATAAAATCTGTTATCATTTTCATACAGTTCATCTGTTTTTTCATAAAAACAATTAAAAGCATCCAAATTTTCTTATAAAACCTTTATTTCTATAAAAACTTCGCGATTTTTATAAAAAGTTTCATATTTTTATTTAAAAAACTTACCTGATATAAGAAAAAATTACTCTTATAGTAATATCTATTTGACCCTTTTTTATTACACAAGGGAATAGAAAATCATGTTCGTAACGTTTTTTAGCAATTACAAAACGTAAAAACATATGATTTTATAGAATTTGAAAATTCTCCAACTCAAATTGAAAATGAACATCCCAACTGACATAGATTTGATGAACAAGAAAGTTAACTATCAGATTTCTGATGCAAAGGTCGCAAGTTCAAATCCCGCTGCCTCCAAAAAATTTTTAATTTCTTTCGAAACGAATTTTGAGCTAGAGCCTCATAATCTGATGGAAAATGATATATAAGCAAAAATATGCAATAAGCAAATAAATATAAATATACTTAATTTATATTTATTTGTAAATATAAATATACATAATATAAATATACATAAGCAAAAATATGCAAAACTTTTTAAATTTCCTTCCAAACGAAATTTGAGCTAGAGCCTCATAAACTAATAAAAATGGTATATACCTCAGCAAAATGATCCAAAAAAGGTTATAAAAATTTTTGCATATTTTTAAAAATGTTGAAACAAATTTAAAAAAAAAAATTGTTTGTATAGAACTTTTATAAATTCACTTTATAGAAAATGCAAATTTTATAAAACTTTTATAAAACCGACCTTATAAAAATTTTTATAAAAAACTAGAATCACTGGGGTTATGTGTTTTTAATACGAAATCACGAATGAAAAGTTATGACTACAATTTGTAACCTTTCAAATGTCAAAATTTCGGGAATTCAAAATTTCTTCGTTTTTAAATTCTCAAGAAGTTAAAAATTTTCAATCCTCGGAGTTTTATGTCTTTGAGTTCAAAAATTTGACTTTTTGAAATAGAGACTGTTTGCACTTTCGAAATTCTGAAATTCAAGTCAACTTTATTAAAATTCCCCTTCAAGTCTCAATGTTTGAATTTCTGAGCATTTAAATGTATAAACTTCGTAAATTATAAATTTTCAAGTTTCGGATTCGAATTCAAAAATTCCAAGATAAAAATTGCCGTAATTACGAATCTTTTAATGAATTATATTATAAACTATACCGTCTGTGTGAACGCTCGTGAAACAAATATTACTATAATTCTGGTTGTATGACTATGAAATGAATAGATAAATACCGACTAGAATGAATTGCATTACGTAATTGTAGCACTGTGAAAAGAAAAAGAAAATAATTTTCGTTATGGGGTCTAAATATGCGCAAGAGAGCAATTAGTTACTTTCTCTCGACCTTCGTAAAAACAAACCGAGCGAAAATATGAAGTGATTAGAAATCTTTTCCGGAGTATCATTGAAACTGGAATTCATGTACCGCTCATTTAATTATCTCTGTAACTTGGAAGTTAACTGAGAATTATATTTATTTAACGTTCATTGCACTATTGTATTCTTATTCTCACAAAATTGATACGCGCGTGTTAGAGCCTCAAAAAATTATACTTTTCTTGTAGCTGTAATGCAAAAATTATGCTAAGTACCAGAAATTTTGAAAAAATTCGGAATGTTAAAATTTGATTTTCGATTCAAAAAATTTAGAATTTACATTTTGTTCGAAGATTCTTTTAAATTTAGGATGATAAAGTTTGCCGTTGATTAAGAATTGCCGGAAAATTTCATATTTTTAGAGGATTTTATACGTAAAACCGAAAATGAACCAAAAAAACCCAATAAGGTTCTTTTCAAGTTAATACAGGGCACACAGTCATAAATAAATCCTTCCTAAGGTCACCTCATAAAAAATGAAAATTTCATAAGTATCCATTTCCTAGAATTTCGTAAAAATCAGAATTAGAGGAACATGGGGCAAAGTGAAGAGAGGGGCAAAGCAGGACGGTGAGGATATCTTGTCTGTGTTATCACAATATCCACTGGCAATTTCACGAACTTCGCTTTGAGTCGTTACCGTGATTTTCCATGACAATTTGTTATCACTACTTTGTTACTGTTCGAGTTATGAGACGTGTGCATAGTTTTAGTGTCCAGTGTATGGGGCAAAAAACTTGTTTCCGAAAATTATGAAAAAACTAACAACATGCCATGTTTTTTATATCATAAAATTTTTTCTGGTACATTTTTAGATGTTTTAAACATCTACAGAGTCGAATGCAGAAAAAAAGTATTTTAGTATGCTAAAAATAATCGCAAAGAAAAATTGTCCCGCTTTGCCCCGTATATGAGGCAAAGCAGGACGAAAAACTTTTTTCAGAAAAGTATTTAAAAAACTCACATGTCATATTTTTCATATACAAAAAATTTTGTCAAGTACATTTTTTGTTGTTTAAAGCATCTACAGTGTTGAATGCAAAAAAAAATCAAAAAGCAAAATTGAGGAGCTCTCAACAAGAAGGCGACAGGCGCTTGAAAATAGGAAAAAGTATTGTCCGCGTCGTGACGTCACGAAACAAAATTCAAAATCAAAAATTCAAAACAAAAAAAAAAGAAAATACGTACTTATAGGTTTCGAAAAATAAACTCGAGTCTTCATGTACGCTTTTTCTCTCACGTCGATAGTTTTTAAGGAAAAAAATAAAAAATGCCAACTTTTATTATCTAAAAATCCACGTTTTTCAATACTTACCTCGTCTCAACTCGTTGATTTTTCAATATATCCACAAAATTCTTTCCAATTTTTATTCGTAAGACTTGAGCGAAGACGCCGGGACTTGAAAAAATGTGAAAAACCATTTATTGTCTCACTTTGCCCCATGTTCCCCTATTAGAGCAGAGCAATGCTCCAAATAAAAAGCATCACCCGAAAAATTGTGTCAAAGGAGAACTCGAGGCTGAGGAGCGTGAGCGAGGCGAACCTTCTGCAGACCGGGAAGCCCAACCGGAGGCACAGCATCGCACCCATCGACCCCGGTTACGGGCTCGTGGGCCCGGAGTGCTTCTACGCCCCGGCGAGGGCTTTGCCCTGCGCCCAACATCCTCATTTACAGTTACGCGAAATCGAGGTGGCCGGGCCCTCGAAGGGCATGCCACTCTTGCGCGGCGTGTCCTTTGAGGCCGGTGCCTCCGATCTCCTCGCCGTAATGGCTACCACGGAAAAAGAGGGCACGCTCGTTTTAAAAGTCATCTGCGGCAGGAAAAGAGTCAGGAAGGGGGATATCATACTTAACGGGAGGCCTGTCTCCGCCAGTACGCTCAGGTATGAAAATATCACACATGTATTTGTCTCCGACGCTCCTGTTTTCTCTCCGCGTTCCCTCGGAATCTGGAACGTTTGTTTATCGCTCGAGAGTCGGAAGAAAGCCGGGGTGGGCACTTGGCACGGGAGGGAAAGTCGTGGAATTTCGGAGTTATGGAAAAGTTATGGGAACGCCGAGAAAGTATATTTATGAATTCAGATGATGGGAAAGAATGCTGATGAGCGTGTCATTCTTGGCGACTGATTTCTTTTTCCCTTTTCAGATCTTTTATCAACTGATAGAAGTTTTAAAATAGACGTTCGGAATTGAAAAAAAAACCGTTGAGTATTCTTATTACTCGGTCGGTAAGGTAGGGATTTGTATCGTTTTTAATTTTTAATTTATTTTGGAAGCATTATTTCAATAAAAAATGACCAGAGCGACAAACTAGGTACTCAAACACATCTACCAGATGCAAAAAAATTTGAATTAATTATTTATTGGAGGCGTAAAATGGTAAAGCGTTTTAATATTGCAATGTTAAAACGCGTTACCATTTTACGCTTCCAATAAATAATTAATTCGAACTTCTTTGCATCTGGTACATGTTTTGTCGCTCTGGTCATTTTTTACTAAAATCATGCTCCCAAAATTAATTAAAAATAAAAAACGATGCAAATCCCTACCTTACCGACGGAATAATCAGGATATTCTTAAATCGATTTCCAGAATAACTCAAAAATGTTTAAAACATGTAAGGAAGTTATGTCAAATTCCGTCGAAATCAAAAATAGGTCGAGAGTGGCATATTTACCCGCGGAAAGTGTCCTAAGTCCTGGACTGACGACCCAGCAAACTCTCAGCTTCTATAAACTCCTCCGGGGTGGCCCCGGGATCTCGCGGTTGGAAAGCGACATAATCATCCAGGACCTGGGGCTGGAAACGACGAAGCATTGCTTGGTGAATTCGCTGACGACTTCGGAAGCCAGGAGGTTGGCTCTGGCGTGTCGCCTTATCGAGGACGCGCACATCCTGGCCCTGGATAGGCCTACGCACGGCCTCGACATCTTTGACGCGTTTTTCGTCGTCGAATACTTGAGGCAGTGGTCCGCGAGGAGCCAGCGACTCGTCGTCCTGACGTTGCACCCTCCGACTTACGAGATTCTGACGATGGTGTCGAGGGTCGCTCTCGTTTCCGGGGGCAGAATCATGTTTTCCGGCCCCAGATGCGACATGCTCTCCTACTTCACCCTCGCTGAATTCCCGTGCCCACCGTTCAAGAATCCTTCGGATTATTATCGTGAGTGCAGCGATTCTTATTCCTTTTTTCGGGGATTTGAAAGTCGATTGCGGAAAATCAACGGTGGAAATCTGAAAGTATTAATGGTTCAAAAATTGGGAGAAGTTCATTCTGATGATAATGTAATTTCCCTATAGATTCAATAGCAAGCACGTAGCCAGGGAGGGGGCTGAAGCCCCATTCAAAATTCTGAAAAATTTGAAAAATCTAGCATATTGCACAAAAGTGTGTTTTGAAAAAAATAGTGAAACAATAATGATTTTAACTAGGTCAAAGTTTTCGAGAAACTTGATAATTTTTAACATTTTGAACATTTAAAGATTTTCAGCAATTTTGTGAATTGTGAGAGTTTGGAGGATTTCGAGAAATTTAGAGGTTTTTAGAATTTTTAAAATTGTCCAAATTTCGAAAATTTTGACAAATTTCGAAGTTTTAAAAAGTTTTCAAAATTCTAAAAATTTACCATGTTTTCATAATTCTTGAAAATACGAAAATTTTAAGAATTTCTGGCATTTCGAGTAACTTAATCATTTTGAATATTTCAACATTTCAAGATTTTTAACAATTTTGATAATTATCAAAGTTTGAAGTATTTTAAGCATTTTGAAAGTTATTGGAATTTCGAAAATGTCAAGAATTTTAAAATTTTCGCGGATTTCAGAGAATTGTAAAAGTTTCGAAAATTCTGAAAACTTACAATATTTTCATAATTCTTGAAATTACGAAAATTTTACGAATTCTTCACATTTTGAGAAACTTGATATAATTTGAAACATTTAAAGATTTTCAACTATTTGGAGAATTTCAAACGTTTTTAGTGTTTCGACAATTTTCAGAATTCCAAAAATTTTAGAAATTTCAGCGATTTAAAAAAGTTTCAGAAATCTTGAGAATTGAGACAGTTTTCATAATTATTCTTGAAATCACGAAAATTTTACGAATTCTTCACATTCCGAGAAACTTGATAATTTGGAACATTTAAAGATTTTCAACTATTTGGAGAATTTCGAACGTTCTTAGTGTTTCGACAATTTTCATAATTCCAAAAATTGATAGAAATTTCAGAGATTCAAAAAAGTTTCGGAAATGTTGAGAATTAAGACAGTTTTCATAATTCTTGGAATTTTTAAAATTTCACGAAATCCTATAATTTCGAAAAACGTTTGTTTAGTTGGAACATTTTGAACATATCGCAAGATTGTCGACTATTCTGAAGAATTTTAAAGTTTAAAGGATCTTGAAAAATTTTTAACTATTTGGAATTTTCAAAATGTTAAGAATTTCGAAAATTTTGAAAATTTCAGAGATTTGAAAAAAGTTTTGGAAATTCTGAAAATTTACAATACAGTCGTAATTATCGAAATTCCGAAAATTCGACGAATTTCTGAAACTTTGATAAACTTGATAATTTCGAACATTTCAAACATTTCAAGATTTTCAACAATTCCCCAATTCTTCAAAGTTTGGAGTATTTTAAGAATTTCAAAAGTCCAGAGAATTTCGACAATTTAAAGAATTCAAGAAATTTTCGAAATTTCAAAGATTTCAAAGTTTCGAAAATTCTGAGAATTCACGAAATTTCCATAGCTCTCTCATAAAACTTTACTTTTTGAACTTGTTGCATTAATTTCGAGTAAAAATCTCCTTAGCCCCTCCCGAACGAAATTTCTGGCCACGTCCTTGTTTAACAGAAATGTATTCGAAATCCAGGGGCAAAATAAAATACCATTGAAATACTGCACACGCATAAAGAAACGTCCCTCTAAAAAAACCTCAAACCCTCCACTCACCGTCATTCTTCCAGTCGACTTGGTCACCTTGGACGACTTGTCAGCCGAAGCAATGCTGGAGTCTTCCCAAAGAATCGACCACTTGGCGGATATCGCAAGAGCGCGACTCGCCCCGCTCAGCGACCCCGGTCCACCCGGACCTCTACCGCCCTCCATCGCGCGACCCAACGTTCTCCTGCAAATTTACGCCCTGTTACTGAAGAGCCTGATCTACAGTCAACCCTGGTCCCTCACCACGCTTCTGCAAAAAATCTCGGTTTCCGCGTCCTTGAGCCTCCTCCTCGGCGCCGTCTTCTGGGACGTCGCCAGCGACGCCAACCTCGAACTGAAAGACAGAATAGGCTTCTACTACAGCAGCCTCGGCATCCTGTTCTGGCCGCTCAGTCTCATAGCCATTTACGAGATCGTGCGCTCTCGCCCCAACGTCGAGCGGGAAGTCAAAGATGGACTGTATGCAAGATTCATTTACATCGTCATACAGGTACCCAGGGATTTTCACAAACCCCCGGAAACACTGAAAAATGAAAAAAAAAAAACCATTAACTCGTCATTATCAACAGCTTTTATGCAGCACGATATCCTGGAGCGTCGTGTACCTGGCGTATTTGGCCCCGGCGTTCGCGATGTCGGGCCTGCACCTGGAGCCGGAGGAGAATTTGACGTCCCTGTGGAAGTACCTCGGCACCGGGCTGCTCTACCTCGTCCTGCAGCACCAGTTCTGCGTCCTGGTCGGCCATATCTGCAAATGGACCTTCCTGGCGGCCCTGCTCGCCGGGCTCGTCATCGGCGAGGTCACCCTCGCCTCGGGCATGACCTTGCACCTGGAAAACCTGCCCCCGTGGTTCAGGAACCTTTCGCCCTTGAGGTGGACCTTGTCCTACTTGCTGCCCCAAGTCCACGGCTCCGGGAGCACGAGCAAATTGACCAACTGCAAGGCGAAGCAGATACAGAAGCAGGAGATCATCGTGGCCGGGTGCGACCCCAACGACGGCGCCCTGGCGCTCCGGGAAATCGTCCTGGGCGAGTACGACGCCCGTTCCATCGTCTGGCTGGGCATTTCGGTCGCCCTGCTTTTTCTGTGCACGATTTTCGTTTTTCTCGTCGTGAGATATCGAGGCCCCAAGAAACCTCGCAGCGCGCCAAACAAACCGTGAAGGGGCGTTTTGGGAGACATTTTTAGAGGATTTTGAAAAACAGCTCTCAAAATGATAGTTTTTAATTTTTTGGACTTGCGTTTGTAGAGTCGTTTTTTGAAATCCAAAAGAAATTTTGTTCAGTACATTATGTCGAATGGAAGAAATTATTATGGCATGAGTATGTAAAATATGTAAAATGCAACTATAGATGTATATTGTATGTGAGAGTAAATAAAATTATTAATGTATATTTCGCCAGTTCATCGGGAAGGTGTTTTTTCAATTCGAGAAAATTTTACATATTATACTTGAGTTAATTTTTTCTTGCGCGTTCAAAGAAGAGGTCAAAGTATGAAAAAGCCATATCAGATTGATAATTAACATATTTTATTCAGCATATCGTCATTTCTACTTGTTCAATTAACATTTATAAGGTAAGTTATTTCTGTCAACATTTTTCGTAATGCATGATTTTTTTATACAGTTATTCATGAATACACATATATTTACCTGATGGTTATCAACCCGGAATAAACTTTTAGAATAACATGTATATGATGGAATATCATTTTTTTCCATGAATTGCCTGAGATGGAGATAACCAATCAGTAAAACGGCCTGTAACTCACACGTACACGTCAATCTGATAAAAAAAATAATATGGTCGAAAGCAAAGGCAATACAAATATTTACACTTTTGCTGCATCGTGTGACTTCTCAACGATTGTAATTGTACAAGATATACGAAGAAGAATTCTAATATTCTATTTTCCATTTATGTCCACTGTGGAAGACGTTAATCGCATTTTCTGCCTTCCAGTCACAAAAAAGACACGATTCGTGAAAATAATTCTGTGTTACATCAATGTAAAATGCATTGTTGCGCTGAATATAACCGTCGGCAAAATATACTTATTGCATCACCATAACTTGTTGCAGTTGTAGACATTTTATTGTAACATTAAAAAAAAAAAATCTTGCATCCATATAACATCCATCTACTTTAGAGACGTATCGAGCACTTTTTTCACATTTTGTACGTATTTTATTTTACGCAGTCGACGAAATCAAGGAAGCTCAATGTCAGGTACTGATAAAATTAATACAAAGTTAGTCTTTTCTGGGGTCTAGTGCACATTTACAAACTCGACAGAGACAAATCAATCACTTCGAATCAACTTTCCCGTTATTGTAGATGTCGTATACATTTAAAGCTAAGCAATGAAATCTTGATTTGGTAGCACTTACACTGATTATCATGATCGCAAAAGTTTCACGTTATTCGCAGTCTCAAAATCATTCCAAAATATGCAAAATACTAAAGGAGCTGAAAAAGCTACATCAACCGGTCTATATCAAATTTTTGGATTCACTAAAACAGTTTGTACACGGTTTTTCACAAATTTCAACAACAGCAATCATTGGACATTTTCACCGGTTTTCAGATGAAAATCAAGGACACCTGCCAGTAACTTTTTACGGTATTTAGAAAAATATCTTCTTTCCTGCGAAACGCTTCAACTTTCTGCAATTTCCAACTCTAAAAATGTCGTTCAAAAAAAACTTTCCGCACTTTGTACATCAACATTATTTAGACAAATAAAAAGGCAGTCTTCAAACCTAACTACACATTCCCTTTCTCAATAACACCTAGCGCTGTCCAAAAACGTCGAAAAAAGACGCCTTTTTCAACACGCGCACTCAAAACACGAGATTTTTGGCCCGTTTGCGTATGCTAAAAGTGATCGATTTGAGGCCGATGACGCAAAGTGACAAGTGCGCTTGCGCAGTGCGGTTTTGCCCTAGGACTCCTAAAAACTTTTGGCCCGGCGGGCGAAAATGAACTCGACAACTGAAAAGTTTCGCGTGAATTGTCGTTACTCATGCGCAATGTGATCACTGGGAAGTGGTGAATGAGTATTAATTTTTTCGTTCTCGATTTGATTCGTATGATTTTTTTTTTTTTTCGAAGTGGACAATTTTCGAAACCGCGACGCACAGTATATGGACGCGGTTTCGTCAATCGGCCTT
>JAPYZK010004321.1:0-13211 GCA_030522785.1 Platygaster equestris
CAATCAGATGCGCTGGTTACTTTTCATCCCGCCGCGAAATTCACTCGGCTGCCTTCGCCCACTTCCGCCTCGCTATGCAGGCGATGAAAATCGATCATTCAATAAAGGGATTGTGAAAAAAAATATGCGATATGGGACAATTTGGAGAGTTTTCAAATTTTTCGATTTTCGCTTTTCCCGGTTTCGTTCAGCTCGAGTTTTTTCGAAACTCAGGCTTTTCTGACATCGGTTTTCCAGAAAAGTCGTAAAAACTCAATATTCCGTTTTCTGTGGGTTTTTCAATGCCTCCAGGGGAAAAATAAATTTTTTAAAAATGATTGTTCTTGTTGAAACAAGAATTGAATGCTCATAACGGAAAAATGCGGTATTATTCCTCAAGATGTTTTCAAGGAGCGGATTTGCGTTCAATGGAAATAACTCTTATTGTTTTTTAATGCGGGCACTAATGCATAATTTGTGTTTGAACCGTGCACTCGCTTGAAAGCCTCGATCGGTGCGTGTACTATGCGGAAAATGTTCAAGGAAATACTTCTCTTCTGACTGTCTCATTTTAATTTTTCATGAATATTACTAAATATAATATAATTAATATCATTTCCATAAATTACATGAATTTGAATTATTATTTTTACGAGATTTTATAGTGAACTTGCATATAAGGAGATATTCTTTTTTTACATACTAATTATATTGTTATTATCGAAAATTTGAAATTATTGATTCACCAAATTTCACATCAATTTATTATTAAAAAATTCGACATTATTTCAATCCTTCCAATTTTATAGCTTTTAAATTGTTCAATTGGAGTACACAATTTTCAAATTTCAAAACTGCCTAATTCTTTTAATATTTTCGCATATCCCGAAATAATATATTTTTGGAATTCTCCAGATTTTACATTCAAGTTTTTGAATTTCTAAATTTAAAATTTAGTCTTTTTCGATATTTTTTTTTTTTTTCATTTCTTAATTTTTTGAGAACAATTTCGTAAATTTCAAGTTCAACAATTTGGAATCATATATTCGAGAATGTACATCCAATTTGACATTTCGGAGTTATAACACTATTATTTTCATTTTTAATGAATATCAAGAAATATTATATAATTAATGTCATTTTTAAAAATTACATGAATTTGAATTATTGTTTTTTCGAGATTTTATAGTGAACTTTAATATAGAGAGATATTCTTTTTTGACACACTAATTATATTGTTATTATCGAAAATTTTTAATTAATAAATCATCAATTATCATTTGTGACGTGCGCCGAAGAAAGGGAGCTTCTTACTCTGCATGGCATGATTTTACAGGACGAGCGATCGCAGCTTAGCCTGTGCATTGCAGGCATATGAGAAAGGAAACTTCAACAAAATGTCTGCTCTAAAATAGCCAAAATTAAATTTGTTAATGTTTTATTTGAAAAAGCAAGTCAAAAACTATCGATTCATGTAGAAATCTAAAAATCGATTTTTTCAGAGTAAGCCCCCTTTCTTCGGCGCACGTAAAATCCTACATTATTTTAATCCTTCTAATTTTATAGCTTTTAAATTGTTTAATCTGAGTATACAATTTTCAAATTTCAAAACTGCCTAATTCTTCTAATATTTTCGCATATTCCGAAATAATATATTTTCGGAATTCTCCAGATTTTATATTTAAGTTTTTGAATTTCGAAATATAAAATTTTCGTCTTCTTCGATATTTTCTTAATTTTTCGAGAACGATTTCGTAAATTTTAAGTTCAACAATTTTAAATCATATATTCTAAGATGTACATCCAACTCGAAATTTCGGAGTTCTAACACTATTATTTTCATTTTTGATAAATATCAAGAAATATTATATTATTAATGTCATTTCCATAAATTACATAAATTTGAATTATTGTTTTTTCGAGATTTTATAGTGAACTTGAATACGAAGAGATATACTTTTTTTACATACTTATTATATTGTAATTATCAAAAATTTTAAATTACTAAATCATCAAATTTCATATTAATTTATTATTAAAAAATTCGACATCATTTCATACTTTCCAATTTTATAGCTTTCAAATTGTTTAATTTGAGTATACAATATTTTCAAATTTCAGAACTGCTTAATTCTTCTAATATTTCGGCATATTCCGAAATAATATATTTTCGGAATTCTCCAGATTTTACATTTCAGTTTTTGAATTTCTAAACATAAAATTTGAGTCTTTTTCGATATTTTTTTTTATTTCTTAATTTTTCGAGAAAAATTTCGCAAATTTCATGTTTATCAATTTTTAATCATTTAATCGAATATGTACATCCAACTCGAAATTTCGGAGTTCTGACTATCATTTTCATTTTTCATAAACTTTTACATATTTTTGGTATAATCATATATTCAGTATCAATAATTTTATAGGAATAATTTTTTTTCCAAGATTTTTCGGTGAAGTTGAATAAAAAAAGAGTATTATTATAATTGAATACTACCAATTATTAGTAAATATGTACACGTATGTATGAAACTGACAACAATGATATTATATGAATGAAATATTCACATATTCCTAATTTTTGTCTGATTATCCTTAATTTTTAATTTCTTATTTTTTCGAAAGTTTCGATTGTTTTACTTCCTAGAGATTCGTTTTTTTATAACTACTTTTCATTATCAAAGTTTGCTTTTTCATGTGTGCGTGTGTGTGTGTTAAATGCCATAGTATTTTTCTCACCACTTACGACTCGTTATCTTTTTTTTTTTTTTTTTTTTTTTTTTTTTTTTTTTTTTTTTTTTTTTTTTTTTTTTTTTTTTTTTTTTTTTTTTTTTTTTTTTTTTTTTTTTTTAAAAGTCTAGTGCAGTAAATATTCAATGCCGAAGTTCTGAAAATTATCATCAAAAAATTAATTTTAAGATTCTTAAGTTTGTAGATTTTACAATATAAATCTGAAAATGTTTTGAACTTTTGTAATGAAACAGAATAAATGTTCGAATTCTTGAATTCTTGTAGTTTTTTACATTTTCGAGCAACTGAATTGTTTAGTTTAAACTTCAATTTTTGAATTTCAAAAGTTGCAGATTTTTTGACTGAAATTTAGAGAATGAGTTTTGAATTTGTATTTTCTGATTTTTTTCAATTTTCATTCCCAGTTTTTTAACGTTTGTACTAAAATATGAAGTTATGAACATTTCCACTTTTTTTGATTTCCCTATTATATTCGAAAAATTTTCAATCATGAAAATTATAGTTTCCTAATGAGAAGATTCTTGAATTGTTTAATTCAACTTCCAAATTCTCAAATTAATGCAGATTCTCGTTCTGAAATACGAAATAAAATCTATATTTTTGGTCCCAAATTTTGAGTTTTTGAAGAATTTGAAGTTTCAGTAAAATAATGTTCAAGTTCAGTACTCGAATATTTAGTTATAAAATAAATTTTTGCGTCCTTCAATGTTTGAGATTGTAAAATTTTGAATATCAATTAAAAAATGTTTCAAACTTTGATTTTTGAATTCTAGGAGTTTTTAATTATTCGACTCTAAAACTTTTTAATTTCAATCCATACGTTTAAAATGTTGAAATATTTGGAAATATATTTAGTTTTGAATTTTTAATTTCACATTTCTACAGTTTTAATCGAAGAAATTTTCCATTTTCGTAATATATATATTTTTAAAATTGTAACACTCTACAATTAATAAGTCCTTAGATTTCTTAACATTAATTCGAAAATCTTTCTACTGCTGTATTTTTTTTATTCTCAAGTTCAAAATTTCATTTTATTATTCTATTTTGTTTTTTACAGAATTATTACGTATAATTTTGGAATCATTTTATTATTCAATTTTGATTTGTCATTAAAAAATTCAAAATTATTTTCGTTCTTCAAATTTTCAAGCTCTTGAATTTGATTTGAATTCCAATTTTGTTGTACCTAAAATAACCTTGATTATTTTTTTATTGTTTTCGTAATTCCTACATTTTTCGACAATTTCCCAAATGCTGGATTTAAAAATATAGAGTAGTTTTTTCCAAAATGTATCAAACTCTGAAATTTACAAAATTTACAAATTTTTGATATCTTCGATGGAATAATAAATCAATAAATTTTTTGACAGTTGACTTTATTTATTAATTCAAAAGTTATAAAAACCAAATATAAATGTTTAGTGTTAGAAACCCCAAAATTAAAAAATTTCAACTTCAATTAAAATATTCATCAAATTCTGTATCTATAATTTTGTAATTTTCGGTTAGGAAATTTTCATCAATTATTATTAACTTTGTTTGAAAATAATTGTTTTTTTTTTTTAATCGAAATTGCAATATTTCCTAAGTTGAATTCAAAATTATCTGTTTTTATTCCCAAATTTTTTAATTTCGGGTTCGAAAACACCAAAATTTTCATTTTTGAAATTCGTAAATATATAAATATTTCAAAATTCAACATAAATTCTCGTCTCAAAAGAAAAAAAAACTTTGCATAGCACGTCACAATAACGAAATTTTACAAACGATCGTAAAATTGTACAGTAACAAATTTACGAATTTCACCATTTCAAAAAATACAGCACACGTCACAATAATGAAACCCTCCCAAAACCAAAACAATTAAAAACCCCCTAACCTCCCCGAACTCAAAAACTGTGCCGAAAAAATATTTCAACCCTCCCAAAATTTTGAAAAACAATAAAAAACTCACCGTCTTTCGGCAAGTTTCTAATGACGTTGACGGCGGCGTTGAACTTCTGCTCGGTGGTCATGACGTTTTCCAAAATATTGGCACACGCGCGCGTGCACACACCTCACAATTCTCGAAATGTCAAACAACAATGACAACTTTCGCGATGGTCGAAAAACAACGATTGACAACGATCGAGGGCGTGACAGCGAACGACCCGATTTTGCGAACACAACAAAAACAACTTGCAATGCCTGCAACGACTGCGAATGACTGACAGATAACCACTCGCAGACGATTGGCAAACGCTGATACACAAATTCCAGGAGCGTACCAAACCTCCAAATTGTCAAAAACACCCTACTTTTCAATCCTTTTACTGTGCAAATAAATACAAGAACCAACAAAATTCATCAAAATACGTTTTATTGACTTTGAAAACAACCATAAACAACGGTATTTCTTGCCACAGTGTGATTTTTCACGAAGGAGAATTTGCGATTGCACGTTACGGGCTTGACGCGTCATGCGCATGCGCGAGATCTTTCCACGCGCTCGATTCCTTTTTTTTCTATCTGCCTTTCTATCGGTTTTTTTATTTAAACATTTGCAATTATAATCGAAGCGAAGGTCTTGCTTCCTTGGGACGTTAATTGAATGCTAATTAATGCGTTTGACTCGAGTTGACACATTTTTTCTTCCCTCTTCTCCGCGCACCGGTATTCTGTGACGTGAAGATTTGAATGTTGAGCGGAAATTTATCGCGGAGAAGTGAAAGAAAATGAAAAGTATATACATGGCTCGTGCGCGTAATCTATGCAGCTTCGTGTAGCGAGTGCCTCTCTTTCATAGATACACTTTCACCGTTTCGAATAATTTTACCACGGGATTTGCCGCTCGCGCGATAGTTCAGTACCCGAAGGTCAAGAGAAAACGGTTTTTTTTTTGTCCGTTGCGTAGGATCGAGGTATCGGGGAAATGAGAATTAGACAAGCGGTTGCTAGTTTTCGGAAGTTTCATGAATAATTGTTGACAACTTTTTTGTTAATTCTGGGCTTTTATGAAGTTTATTGAATTTTTGATGATCATACATGGTTTGATTTGTTTTCAGAAAATTTTGGGCAATTGTAAGATCGTTTTGAAAATTATTCATGAATATTCTTGAACTCTTTCCAGCTTTCCAAATTAGATTTTTCTGAAGATTTTTTAAAAGTTTCGGGAATTTTTGGGACAGTTTGTTTTGAGTAATCATTTATATAATTTGATTAATTTTATCTATTTTGTGAAGTTTTATATGTTTTTAGACATCCAATATATTTCAAATTTTCTTTTTAACTTTCAATATTTATTGTTATATTTTCAAGTGCATTTTAACATTGTGAAATTTTGATAACTGAATTGTAATTTTTTTTTTTAATTCGAATTTAAAAATTTGCAGATGTTGAGATGCCCAAATTTTAAAATGTTCAAATATCTCAATCATATTATTTTTTATTCCTTAAATTGATCCACTGCAATTTATAGGTATATAGTTAAAATTTTCGAACTTTTTCGAAGTTTTTAAATGTTGAGAACATTTCATTTCAGACATTTCGGTATTATTGTACAATTTTTAAGTCAGAATAATAATCTTTTTTGTAGCAGTGTGTTTTTTAACAATGTTAATTGACAGGAAATATTCGGAATATTTTTTCAATTGAACTTTTCTTTTGAATACGAATATTTTAAATCATGTGTCAAATTTTCGGTTATTTGAATACCGATTTCTCATCGTATTCCATGCTCGATTTAAAAAATGCTCGATGTGCTTATCGCGTTTTATATTTTTCAATACATTTCAATTTTAAAAATATTTATGTCGCGAAAAAATTACGATAACTTTTCAATTTTCGGATTCTCAGTTTATAAAATTTACAGATCGGATATTTACAACTGAACTAGTGAATTAGTAGAAAAGTTTGTGAGTTTTTTTATATAAATAAATTCCTGATTCAATTCAAAAATTATTGAAGAATGTATAGGGCATATATTCAAAATCTTTCAACATAAAAGTTTTGAAAATAAAGAGTCGGAACATTTTTGGAATTTGAAATCAACATTGGGAGAAATTAAAATCAAAATATAATATATACGAAAATTTCAAGAGTGGAATTTCATAATTACAGAATTTCATAATTATTAGTTCGAAACTTAATTTGAAAACTTCACCATTTTGAAACTTCCGAAAGTTCAAAAACTTTAATACCTCCAAAAAGAAATTTTAACAAGCTTCGAAACTATAAAACTTGAAAATTCTTCGAAATTTTCGATTCTGAACTTCGAAACCTTTAAAATTACAAAACTTCACAACTTTCAAACTCAAAAACGTAGCCAGAAATTTGGGGGGGGGGGGGGGAGATCTAATGAGATGTTTACTCGAAATGAATTATGCAAGTTTGAAAAGTACAGTTTCATTAGAGAATTATGCAAATTTCCCGAATTCTCAGAATGTTTAAAACTTTTTTTAAACTTCGAAATTCTCAAAGTTTTTGATACTTGTGAAATTTCAGTAATTTCAAGAATATGAAAGTATTGTTAATTTGTAGAATTTTCGAAACTTCCAAATATTCAAAATTTTTCAAATTCTGAAAATTTTCAAACTTAGAAAAACTTCTACAATTCTTAAAACCCTCCAAACTTCAAAAATTCCCGGAATTGTCGAAAATCTTGAAATGTTGAAAATGTTGAAAATTATCAAAATTTTCGAAAACTTTTACATTTGTAAAAATCAGTAGTATTGTTTTAATATTTTTTCCAAAATATACTTTTCTGCAATGTGCTAGATTTTTCAAATTTTCCCGAATTTCGGGGGTGTCTTTAGTTAGGTGCTTGTGACAAACTTCTTTTAAATACTCCATTTATCGCTGAAATCGTATTTATCGCATCAAGAGTACCGAAAAAATCATTTAAATTTCCAATTTTGGGGTTCGAGTGATTGAAAGTAAGATATTTAATCAACAATGCTTAAAAATCGAGGATTTATTCAGATGCCATCAAGGGATTCACTTTACATACATTGTATACACATGTATAAAATATACACATATGTATGCGTGCCTAAATGAAAACTTGCAGGGAAACGACTGCGACGAAAAAAAAATTCCTCTGCGTTACCAGAATGAAGAAACCATCGAAAATAATCGACCCAAAGTCAAAAGAAAAAGATCATGTTCAGAATAAATAAGAGGAAAAAAAAACTATAATTATTAGGGAAAGGTTTTTGCAGAACTGGTATCTTTTTACACCAGTATTGAGTTGTTCAAACAGCAATTCCCGTATGTATAAGTCGACTGAGTGATAAAGAGTCAAGTCCTGGCGAATTTTAATATATAAAAAAATATTTATATATAATTTAATATATAAAGATATATATGTTTTTATATTTTTTATACGCTCTACTTATTGTATATGAAAGCGGAACTTATCAATTAATAATAAATACATACGCTACTTAATCTTCGTGATATGAAAAATTGTATTTACCAAAATTTGACAGCGTTTATACACTTTGAATCTGGCGGACATAAGATTTTTCTGCAAAGTGACGAATGCAAACGAAAAAATTGCCATTACTTGCAGCACTTTTGTTTTTCCAAGGGAACATCACTATCCATATCACTCGACTCATTGTTGCTCGTTGAATCATCATCACATGATTTGTAGACTTTTCCTTTGTTCTTCTCAACCTTTCTCTTTTGCGGTAATTTATCTGTCTGAAAAATAAAAAAAATCTTGTGAAGAAAAAAAAACTAATTTTTTGGGAGTCCAGGTGGAAGATAATATTAAAAAATGATTTACATGGTGAACACTAAATTGTGATCAATCATGAAAAATAACCAATTTGAGAACATTTTTTCGATTTTTGAAACATTTTAGAAACCTGTGAACTTTCGAAGTAGTGAAAATCACAGTATTTTGAGTAATTTTTAACATTTGAAAAAAATTGAATCTAGGGTTTTATACCTTCCCTCGACTGAAAATTTAAATCCTCAAGTGCAATACTCGAAAAACCAAATTGCTCGTGTCGTGTTGCGCAACATGAGTTTCAATTTTGAGCCCGTTCTAGTTCCCAATTCCTTTTCCTTTTTTAATACCTTTCACGTTTGTACCCAAGTAAGACTAATTTTTTGACTTGAAAGTCGCTGGGAAAGCGGGTTTTTTGAACAATTATCTAACGGTGGGCTAGGTCGAGATGAGAGATCGGGACTTTACTAGCGTTTTGAGGTTCCGAGCGCTCGGACGTTTTCTTTACGGTGGTCGCGGGACCGAAGCATGCGAAACGTATTGACGAAATTTGAGTGTGAACAAACGGAGATTATTTTGGAAGATCCGAGAAAGTGGTAAAAGTGTGAGCCTTCAACGATCGTTCGGAGATTAGACAGAGATAAAATGGGTGTACCTGTCTAATTGCATCTGTATCGTGAGTAATCTGGTGTGCGTGCGGACGAGTTTTATATTTGAATTGAGTTGAATCTTGTATTTTATCAATCAAACTTAATTGCTGTTTATATTTTGTAAAGAATAAATTTATTGTAGATTTTCTGGGTAACATTTAGCAACTGTAATAAAGCCGTTGTAATATTATATTTTCCTTCTCCCTGCACTTGAAATTCGTCATTGACAGTGGTGTTTATCGCGACTCTACGGGGACATTATTGAACACAAATCAAATATTAAAAACGCAATCATGAATAAAAAAATGGATTCTAAAAACTCACAAATCAAATACAAAGAAGTTTTTAATACAAAAAATTGAAAATTCTATAATTTATAAAGTCAACAAATGCTAGTAGTAAATTTTGCATAATAAAATTATTTACAACATATTACCTGTAACACATTTCTCACATGAAAATTCTCCAAAATTGTGTTGTCTCACAAACCAAAACAATTGTGTATTATTTATCATCACCTTTGATCACGGAAATTACATTAGATGAAACATTTTGGTTTTTTCATGAGTCTCTTCAAGTTTCACTCTAAAATTTTGATTGATTTAACTGTTCAATACCTTGATCCATTTTTGGTTTCTAATTTTTGGAATATATTTTTCAGCTATTGTTTCCACCCTTCGGATATCAAAATCCTGGTCGACTCTTGTGACGGTTCGCAGCCTTTGCTGTTCTGAAGTGACGTACAAATCGTCAGGTTGGTGATATGTGTTGTGTACCTCGTACGCTTTTTTCCCAGAAAAATACGCCGAACAAACGGTGCACTTTATCCAGGTTTCCGGGATGGTTTCTCGCTCATCCTGAAAATTGGGGAAAACATTGTTTTTAATGTTCTCAGTGATGAAAAACGCCAATTTTCGTATGTTCCAGTGGAAAACTCAAACGTGAATTTACTTTAGTATGAGATTTTTCCAGGTGCTGCTGCAGATTGAACTTGACTATGTACTCAGCTCCACACAAATGGCAATAATATACACTCAGAGCGTCGTTCATCGAATTCACCTTAATTTTATTGCTTGGGGGAGGAGTTGCTATGGGTTGGAACAAGCGTGCCATCCTGAAGTTAAAAAAAAAAGTACACTTCGCAACTCATTTTTCACGTGTATAGACTTCTCGACTTTTACCACTTTCTGACAAAAGAACAATTCTCGTAAAAGAAGGTCGATTCTGAAAAAAGGAAAAAAAACTCGACGAATGTGAAGTTTCTGAAACGAGCCCAAGGCGAGTTTCAGAATCACACGAGTCGACAAATTATTTTTCCACTAGTTGCTATGTATGTATTTTATCGTACAACGTGGGAAAAGTGCGTTCGGAAAATTCCAACAGTGGAAAAAGTACGCCCTTTTACATACATATTTCGCGACTAGTGAAGAAATATAATTTTTCAAAATTTTACTGAACGAAGTTTTTTTTTTCATAAAGAACAAATACAATATTTTATTGTTCTATGAACAGAAGGTGAAAAAGTTTTTACTTTCACAAAATTCAGTCATAATTAATAAAAAAGAGTCTGGGAAGATAGTAACTTGGCATTATCGCGGCCTCGGCTATGCCTTGGCGGCAAAGTTGCCTCGTCGAAAAAAAGCATCCCTCCGTTCCTCCGTGCATAATGTACTATTAATACACCGAAAATCGTCAAATCTAAAAAAGCAAAATTTCCCGATCTATGACTTTTCATAAAAAAAAACTTTAAAACTTATGCATGAATAAAATTTTGCTATGATTGAATATTCAGTTTATACAAAACCGTTTTCTTTTTTTTTAGCAAAGGCTGAAATCCGTCCGGATTTTGTAATTAAGGGAATTTGAATTCAAATTTACATCCATTTTCTGAAAATCGACTAATTTTTTTTGTTTAGTTCCTCGGTTTGTGGTAACTTCGTGATAAGTTATCCAAATCTCCAAAAGTTTTAGTTACCGCTTGTGGATTGAACGCTGATGGTACTCCAAAGCTTTGCGATTGTAAAATGTAATATTGCACTCTTCACAAAGTTTGTGTTGGTCTGTTTTTTCCTTTTCGCTCTGGTCGTGAGTATCAAGGTGTTTGTCTCTATGTGTCTGTAAAAAAAAGAGCGTTAAAATTATGTAATTTGAGGAATTTTCAAAATATTTTCTTATTGAGTGTAAATTTGGAAAATTTGTACATGTTTCATACGAAAAATTTCC
Source organism: Platygaster equestris (assembly GCA_030522785.1). Lineage (NCBI taxonomy): Eukaryota > Metazoa > Arthropoda > Insecta > Hymenoptera > Platygastridae > Platygaster > Platygaster equestris. The sequence continues at coordinate 11,320 of JAPYZK010004321.1, forward strand.
TAGAAATTTTTGAAAATCATGATTTTTTAAAGTTATTCAAAATTCCCAAAGTTTCTCAAACTTATAATTTTCAGTTTTATAGGCGTTTTCAATATCTTAGAAGTGAAGTTGAAAAATATAAAATTCAAAAAATTGTAGAGATCAAGTTAAACTAGTGTGAATACAACAAATTTTATGTTTGAACATTCAGCCACTCAACATTGAAATTTACATTTGTCCAAGTTGGACACCTTCAGAATTGTCATTCAATACCGGAAAAAATATTTGAAAATTCAATCTAAAATTATCAAAATTCTATTTTCTTAAATTCCAAAATTACTCAATCATTGAAAATTGGAAATGTGTTTTTATCGTATCATTATATTATAATATATAACATTATGACCCTTCCAAAAATCCATAGAAATCCATATTCATTGGAAAATCAGATCAAATTTCCCCTCAACCTAAAAAACTGATTAACTTGTTCACCTGGCAGTTTCTCTGATTTTTACCTGAAGTGGAAATTGCATCCCGCAATGAGGACAAAAATATTTGGTTGGCAAATTTGGGTGCATTTTGAACTTGTGTCGAATTGTTGCTGTTACAGTTTCAAAAACTCGGTCGCAAATGTCACATTTCACAGTCGAGTTTTCCTTTTTCTTTGTCGCTTTTTTTCCTCGAGCATCGATTTCATTATTCGCATGTTTCCTGTAATAATATAATTATTTAATATACATGTATGAATCAGATTATTCAATTTTATTAATATTTATGTCAACAAACAAATATTGTTCGATTGAAATGATATATAATATGAATACTACAATATTAGTTATAATTAATGCAAAATTGAATATTCATCCAAATAACAATGGATACATTTATCTGAATTTCATACATACAAAACAAAATAGTCAGCATAAAAAATCGGACTCGAAATTTTACATGCATAATCTTGTACCAGTAAAATTTTACACGTTTTTTTCAATAAAAACTAATAAACAAATAGCACTTGTATTTTTACCTAAAATGCTCCTGCAATCCTTCTTTCGTACACAATTTCGCGTTGCACAAAACGCACTCATGCCCGTTTTTGTCACTCATTTTAGTTTTGGCATTTAAAAAGTGTCCACAAGAGCACAAGAGTTAGTATGTACATACACGATGCTTGTTTGCTGAGAGGACGACTGCGGAGTGAATTTGATGACAACAAAATATACGAATTCTTGCTTTTGTGAAAGATGAAAAAACGATTTCAATTTTGTGGAAGAGGCATATGACTGTTATATTCATTTACATGAAAAAGAGGGGTTTTTTTTCTCTCGTTGGATAACGCTAAAAAATGCCTCAAAGTGCCTCAAAATTGGGTCTCAAACTGTCTCAACTCTCAGATTCGAAACTCTCAAAAGTACTGCACTGATCAGTGATACCTCTATTGATAAACAAAACCGGTTAGAATGATTAAAACTCCAATAAAAAGGTACAATATCGTGAAATTGTATCGTTATATTCTTCATATGATATTATCAATTTTCATTAAATTTACAAACATATACATTTTTACAATATGAAAAAGTGCAATAAAGTGCGATATTCTAATCAAATCAGTGAGTGACCACCCGACTTCAGCAGTGTTGCGCGTAGCTAGAATTCCTATTACGGATGGTTAGTCTGTTAACGCTGTTAACGCTGTTAACCATCCGTAGTTCCTATAAATCAGGGGTATGACGCGGGCTGACTTTGCATACGTAAAGCGGTGACCAACTAATGTCCCGATCGGAACTAAATCGCCAGAGGCGCTGACCCGATGCTGCCCGAGAGAAAAGTATCGAACCTCTCTCTTTACGCTCTCGATTGGTCCTAAGCGTTCGAAGCGGGATCGCTCCACCGTTTGAATCTTTAAGCAGTGC
>JAPYZK010004322.1:0-20484 GCA_030522785.1 Platygaster equestris
AAAATTGTATCCAGGAAAAGAAGGAGTATGCGCTCGAAAGGAAAAATCCGAGCACCTAGAGTCAGAAAACCTCGCCCTAGTAGAATCAGACCCAAAAACAGAGGCTTCAGACCGTGAAACATCCGTCCATAAAAATGAAAGTTAGAAGAAATAAAGCTCTAAAGTTTCGTTCACGATTACAAAAGTCGAGACCGAAAATTTAATTAAAACTTAAAAGATTGGCCGAACGAAAGTGCGTAAAATTAAATCCAAGAAGAGCCTTTCAAAACGTCGAATGCGATCGCAAAAGGTGAGGTCTAGAACCAAAGTTGGAAGAAGAAAAGCAAACTTGAGAAGGAGAAAAAATCGGTTCAAAAACGAAGGTACTGAAGCGGAGAAAACTGCCCAGAACGAAAAAAGGCAGAGCTAGAAAATTCCTTTCAAGTAAGGAGCTTAAAGTAAGTAAAGCATGAAAAGCATCTATTCTAAAGCCTAAGAAATAGAGGCCGTTGAAATCGCTAAAAACATATACGATTCAATCATCCAAAAACTACATGTCTATACAGAAGAAAAAAGGAATTTATGAAAAGGTAGAACTGAATCAACGAAAAGATCCAGCGCTAATAATGCCAAACGTTTGTTGTCGGAGGGTAAAAAGTCGAGAACATTTAAGAATCGAAATAAGGGAAGAAAATTTAAAAAAAAGTGCAAACAGTCTATGCACGAAAACTCGAAAATCCGGAGAGATAGAGGTAGGAAAAAAGATACATCACGTCATGAAGAAGGAATGGATAGTGATTATCATTTCACCGGATACAATCATCAAACGCACAACTCGGATCTCCAAGACAAACTGGACGAATTGAAGCGTCTATTGAGTAATCTTTTGTCGACAACAACTACTGCAGCACCCGGAAGTGATTATGGAGGTGAAGGCGATAGAAAAGATAAAAATGAAGATGCAGATAAAGTAGCAGAGAAAAAACAAAAAAAGAGAAGAAGAAGAAGAAGACGAAGAAGAAATAGGAGAAGAAGATAAAGAAGAAGAAGAAAAGACGGAACGTAGATAAAGATAAAGACGAAGGCGAAAAGAAAAATGGAGATGAATACGAAGGCGATCAGAAAAATGAAGATGAAGACGAAGATAAAGATAAAGACGGAAAAAAGAATTATGCTGAAGATGAAAGTGACAACGAATTTCGTCATTTTGTTGAAAAAAGATGAAAAATGAATGATTATGAAAATAATGCAAAATCTATGCTAAAAAACGAAAAAAAAACACACATTTTGAATTGGTAAAATTGGAAGACCGAAATATTTTAAAACTATAAAAAAAAGAAAATATGTATATCAATCAGGAGACGAAACCACTGAACGAAGTGAAGATAACGATGATGAAACTGAAGCAAATGACTCTGATGTAGAAAGTACAGAGTCGAATGATGATGACGAAGGTACAACTGAAAATAATCTATCAGGAGACAAAACCACTGAAGCATTAATGGTGATGAAACTGAAGAAAATGACTTTGAAGAGAAAACTACATAGTCGAATGAAAATGACGAAGATCATGTAAAAAACGTGACTCAATCGAAAACTTCACCATAATCAATGTTGACTTTGCTAAGTATGAAAGTACATTTATGATATATTATTGTTGGGTTGTGAACAATAAAATTAATGGTCGAATGTGAAGATAATACTTTGTCATTACAACATATTACCCTTGACGTGAAGCGAATATATCGGATAAAGCGTAATATGTCGTAGTCAAAAATATCTTTTAAGCTACTAATTTTTGTTCGTTTGTAATCTTATTTGAAACTTCGTTAAAATTATCCAGAAATAAATAATAAAGAGTCTATCATTTTTTGACAACTCTATTAGTTGACGAAGGTACATCAGAAGTATAAATATACATGCAAAAAGGAACAAAAAAACGTTTTCAATCATAACTTTACTAGAGGAAAAATGGAATCGAACAAAGTTTCGTTGATGCTCCCAGATTCATTCGTTCACTATAGACAAATAGGTTTTCAAGGAAATAAACAACGCATTATAAATTGACATGGACACATTCGATATTTATTGCACAGCCTATGTTTGGGCCTTTTTATATAGCCCACAAGTTACTGCCAAGATAATGATAATAACTATAAATTAACACAGAATGTCAATCATATAAATACTGTTACATGACTAGAGTATCGGAGTAAGATTTCGCTTATATGGACGTCGGTTCTTCGTACTCCATACAAACCTTGCTTTCATTTACACCATGTTACATTCTCTCAACGTGGGCATACACGAAACATTTTCAGTCCTCAATGTTCGATTTGAAAAAACCTAACTTGTATTTTTTGATCATCACGAACACGGCATCAAGAAAGCCTTTGACGTAGTCTCCACAGTCAGAGAAGATTTGTACTGGTGGTTTACGAATTTTCTCAAATTTTATCACGAAAAATGGAATACAGGGGAAGACTAAGTATAATCATTTTCAATCATTTTCATTGGCTTTCCACTGGATAAATAATAGTATATTGTATAACGAGGGCTGAAAGTCAACGAATGCAACCGAGGGTGAAGTTTGCTTCCCGAGCGTAGCAAGGGAAGCACTCACCCGATAGTTGCATTCGTTGACTGAAGTCCGAGTTATGCACGCTATTTTTCACAATCCCTCAATTGAATTATCGATTTTCAAGCTTGTGAAATTAGTGCGCAATAACAACCCTCGAAATAGTCACGAACGGCACAGATGAAAACAGAATTACTTCGCCGCGAAATTCACTCGGCTGCATTCGCCCACTTTCGTCTCGCTTTACAGGCGATGAAAATCGATCATTCAATAAAGGGATTGTGAAAAATAATTTTCTTTATACGGGTGATTTTTTCGCAACAGAACCTGACGACTCGGGAAAAATTTCCGAGAAAAAATCCCCCGACAAAATAGTTCGCACAAAATCTGTGCAAATTTCATACAAACCTGTTCTCCCGGCGTGACTATTGGATGAATTTTAATGTTTAATGGATGACCACTGATTCGATTATTGTCCTATGGCACATTGCCTGTTTTTACAACAGAAAGTAGACTCGTACAAGGTTTTTAACTAGATTTCCATTCGATCCGGAACGACCTTCACTCTACCATGATGATAATTATGTAGTTTTCCAAGTTTCGAAACAATAAATGAAATACGATTCCACTATTTCCGCTAGCGCATTTCACCGCCCATACACAAACACTAATGATCGCATAATAAATTCCAGACATATCAATTTCATTTAATCCAGCATCAAAACAAATTCCCTATTAGTTCCCTCGATTTCTACTATTTCGTCACTAAACCAAAAAATCACCTACCCTATCCCTCAAGGATATCAAAATTTGGCAACATTGATAAAGGAACGACGGAAAGTGAGAAAAAAAGACACCTTCGACTAAGTTAAGCCTTCACAGTATCGATTACAGCATATAATACTCGCGCGGTATCGATTGCCTATCACTCCGTAAGTTACGATTACGATTTCGAGAGACGGATAATTCGTCGAACTTGATTTCACATATGTGCAAATAGGAATACGTGTTATACAAATCCGTAGCGTCTTAAACAGCGCTGCGGTAAGTGCGCTACAAAAGCTGCGCTATGACGGGGTACAGAAGACACATGTGTTCGGCGCCGCGTATCGGGAGGCGGTTGACGCTGAAGTGCCGAACCATTTCCGGTATGCTGACGAAGGGTTTGCTGAACTGGCCCAAAATGTACGCCTTCAGTTCCTCGTTCCGTTGTATCCGCATGTGCATGAATCCACGGGCGCTTCTGCGAATTATGTAGAATTACATTTTTTGTCTAACGTTTCATAAGCGGATTTTCTCAGCGAGTCAAAATTTAATTTGACTTTCAACATACGTGGTCGAACTGTTTTTGTTTAATATCCGAACGATTGATTTTTCTGACTTACTTCAAGGATAAAGAGTAATCTTGTTTCGTGGATTCGCTGTTACGAACTAAGTAACTTCCTTCCCGAAGAAGCCGGAGAATCGCTTCTGCTTCCACTCGAGTGATAGAACCATGATACCAACTGCGAATTGAAATGTCTGTGTTTTGATGTTCTCTCGAGAAAGAATATTTTTTGTGGAATTGTGATAATTGTTACCCTTGTCTGTCCAGAGCAAGATCGACGTCAACAAGTTCGGCTGAATTTCGCACGGCGTTAATTTCCAAAGAAAGTCCAAGGTTGAGTCCACCTGGTTTTTTCATCGCAACTGGACCACATTCCATCGATTCACTGGTACTGCCCACGCTGTTCAGGTCCAAGTTCAATGTCATTTTAGGCCGCGACAGGCAACTTCCTGAAACTTTATCTGAAATTAGTATTTCTTCAACTCCTGCAAGAAACATGTAATTTCGTGGCCCTGCTGAGAGTGGAAGAAATAATGGAGTACCTGATTGTGGACGTATGGCGTGCGAGTGATGAACTCGTTCGCCCACTAGTGCACAAATAAGCTGTTTGCCCACGCTCATGTTAGCGACCTATAGCTATTTACTCACGTTCGCTCACGCTCATCTTAGCGACCTATGGCTATTCCCCACTCACTCACTTTAGCGACCGTCTACGCAAGGTTTCAGATATTATAAAAACCACCTCCATGATTAATAAATATTGCAATAATTGCTCCTTTTCATCAAACACTATTTTACACTCCTTTACATCTGCAACAAGCTAACTCAGCGGTTTACAACAAATGAAAACACGATACTGGAAGAAATGAGATCATTTTGACAATATAGGGTATCGCGAAATTTTTAGTGGCCAACACGCAGATGACACCATTTCGAGATTTCGGGCGGACAGACCGTCTGTATCTCAAAATGGCATCACTAGCCTGAGTTGGCCACTTGATACAACCAGCATTTTATTAGAACTCTGAGGGCGATCGTTGCGTCAATCAATCAGGTAACCCATTATTTTCCCTCCTCTCAGCAGGGCCACGAAATCACACATTTCTCGCGGTTGTTGAATAAAATATAGTGTGCGACTAGTGGGAGAAAGAGGAGATTCCTCGAGCGTGAAGATTGCCTCACGAGCGTAGCGAGTGTGGCAACACGCGAGTGGAATCTCCTCTTTCTCCCAATAGTCGCACAATGTACTACTTATCTAGTCAATACACCTTCTGGTAGAATTTTTAGCTACATTATTCGAATTCAACTCTACCAAACGCATTCTGCGATTCCACGTCTTGAACCGACAAACTGGAAGACGCTTGGGAGGCGCTCGATTCCGTGCTCTGCGTGCACTTCAGTCTTCTCCTCAACTTTGGCATGTCGAAGGGCAAGTCCCTCAGGTCCACGCTGGTCGCGCTCCCGCTGGTCGTCGCGTCCTGTTGCATCAGCAACCGCCTCCTCCTCAATTTTGGCATGTCGAACGGTAAGTCCGAGAACTCTTGCTCGTTATTTACCAGGTTTATATTGTCCAGTGGTTTCAACGGGTGCAAGTTGAAGGGCTTGCATTTTATACCAGCTCGGGATTCTGCGAACATCGCGAACGTCACAAAACGAATCTTTCGACCCTCCCCAAAAGACGGACAGTTTCCGCGATTACCTATCGAAATTCCACTGTCGGAACCCTGAATTTCCGCGTCCCCGGAAGACGATGACTGCAACGCCAAGTTAATCAGGTTCTTGTTCTGCGGGACTCGGCGTTTTTTGAAAGACGCGTCCGTCGGCGTCGTTACGTTCGCGGTGTTCGCTTTGACCGTGACATTCTCCGTCGCGGCTTCCTCGGGCGACGCTTTCTGGGAGTTGTTGTTGCGATTGTTGTCCGACGTCTCGCTCGCTGGCTCTTGGGACGACTTGTCGGAAATCGGGGACAAGATGTGGAGTTTGTTCGTGTGGTGCGCGAGGAAGCCGGAAAGGGTCGACTGTTGATGATGATGGTGGTGATGGTGGTGGTGGTGATGGTGGTGTATGTAATGGGGGAAGCAACTATTGCTGCCGCTGTCGGAGCTGTGGGAACTGAGACTCGTGCTGTGGCGACTTCCGGAACTGCTTGTCGATCTGTTTTTGTGAAGAACTTTTTATCAAGGTTCAAGCACGTGGCCAGCCAAATTTGAAAAATCTAGCACATTGAAAGAATGTAAATTTCGAAAAAAGTGAAACAATACTGATTTTCACGAGTGTCAAAGTTTTCGAGAAACTTCATAATTTTTGACATTTGCAATATTTCAAGATTTTCAACATTTCAAAATTTTCAATAATTTTGGGAATTTTCAGAGTTTGGGGGATTTCGAGGATTTTACAAGTTTTTGGAAGTTCAAAAATATTTAAAATTTCGACAATTTTGAAAATTTCGAAGTTCTTTAAAAGTTGTAAGAATTCTGGAAATTCACAATATTTTCATAATTCTTGAAATAACGAGAATTTTACGAATTTCTGACATTTCGAAAAACTTAATAATTTGGAATATTTTAAACATTTCAAGATTTTTGACAATTTTAAGAATTTTTGAAGTTTGAAGTGTTCTGGAAGTTATTGGAATTTTAAAAAATTCGAGAATTTCAAAATTTTTGTGAATTTCAGAGATTTGTAAAAGTTTCGAAAATTCTGAAAATTTAAAATATTTTCATAATTCTTGATATTGCGGAAATTTCACGAATTCTTCACATTTCGAGAAACTTGATAATTTGGAACATTTCGAGACTTTCAATAATTCAGAGATTTTCGAAAGTTTTTAGTGTTTCGACAATTTTCAGAACTCCAAAAGTTTTCAGAAATTTTAGAGATTAAATAAAAGTTTCGAAAATCTTGACAATTAAGGCAGTTTTCAGAATTCTTGCAATTTTCAAAATTTTACAAGTTTCTAAAATTTCGAGAAACTTTTATTCAGTTGGCACATTTTAAATATATTTCAAGATACCTGATTATTTTGATATATTTCAAAGCTTAGGGGATTTCGAAAATTTTAAAACCTTTAAGAACTTTCTAACTGTTCAGAATTTGAAAATTCCAGAAATTTCAGATATTTGAAAAAGTTTTGAAAATTCTGTAAAGTTACCACATTTCCATAATTATTGAAATTCCGAAAAATCAACGAATTTCTGAAACTTCGAGAAACTTAATAATTTCGAACATTTCGAACATTTTAAGATATTCAACAATTCCGCAAATCTCCAAAGCTCGAAGTATTTCGAGGATTTCAAAAGTCCAGAGAATTTTAAAAATTCCAAACATTTCAAACATTTTGAAATTTCAGAGATATCAAAAAGTATTGAAAACTCTAAGAGTTGAGGAAATTTTCATCATTTTCTCATAACATTTTACTTTTTGAATTAGTAAAATCAATTTCGAGTCAAAATCACCTCAGCTCCCCCCAAACAAAGTTTCTGGCTACGTCCTTGTCAAGATTTCATTGGATACGAAGGAAGGAGTTGAGTCCATTCAAAGGACGAACAAGTTAATCAAAGTATCTTCAAAAAACAGCGATCTCACCTGTTCCCTTCACTGGTACTGCTCTTTAGCGACTCCATGCTCCCGCCACTGCTACTGGTCGCCATACTCTCGGTACTGGAATACCCAGGTCTTCGCCTGCTCTTCCTGAGCTTGAACTCCAGCACCCCTGGTTCCCCGCGTTCCTTCGCCACCTCGCTCTCAGCTTCTCGAGGCCTGCCCTTGAACTCCATGATGGGCTTGCTCTCGCGTATGAGACTCCGCGGTCTTTGGCGCTCTTCCCTCGGCCTACCCTTGAACTCCAGGATAAGCCCTTTCTTTCTCAAATTAGAATCATCTGTTACAAAACTTTTGGGCCGGGCATTGACCGAATCCAAAATGCTGTTGTCGCTGCTTTGTGGCGAAGTTTTGACGGGGAGTTTTGCGTCCTTGAAACGCAGGTGTTCCGAGTGCAAAGGCAAATTCGGGGCGCTGCGTATATTTAATATATTCAAACGGTCTTTGTTGTTGTGGAATTTGGCAGGTAATGGGGCAGTCGACGGTGGCGATGGGGGCGGCAAACGTGGGGTAGATTGTTTCTCGTCGCTCGAGTTTATTTGGAGGGATTCAATGTCCTGTGGGAATGGTAACATTGGTTTTATCGGTTGGGGGGGGGGGGGGGGGGGGGGAAACATCATCGAAAGGATAGGTTTGCATCGAAGACTTGACTGAATATTTGGGGAAAGTTAATCGTGAACGTTTTTCGAATGTATTCCAAAATTTTCGGTTGTTTTTAAATCAATTCAACATGTGTTTGAAAATTTACTAGGAAGTTAGTGTTATTCGGGAAGGAGGAATTTCGAGTTTCGGAAAATCTTCGGAAATCTGTAAAAATTGTGCAAGAATTCCCAAAATATGATAGCAAGTCCTGGGTCCATGTAAACTAAAGATCGATATTTTAAATTATTTAGCGAAATTTCGAATACTTTTGGAATATATCTGGATTTTTCTCCAAATTTCTGTAATTTCGGAAATAAGTAAAATTGATTTCTCGATATTATAAAAATTAGAAAAAAATCCAAAGTACTTGAATGATTCATCAAATATAAAAATCCAAATCCTCGATGATCTCTAACAAATGCGGCCCCACATTCCGGTATCTAACGATTTCTTTCAATTCCGTACACGATCGATCATTTTCCGAACTTTTTCGAACTTCATACAAAAATACAAAATATCAATGATTCATAAATTTTCATCAACTTTTGTCTGCATTTTTCACGATTCACGAGCACTAAAAACATCCAATTTCGAAAAACCGCCTTTTATATAATTCCATCAAATTCCCCTCAATCAATCTAAAATCATATCAACCATCAATCAAATCCGATCATGTTTCCATCGAACCCTATAAAGTCTTCATGTTGAAAAAACCAATAGATTCCCATCGTTTTTCCGACACTTTTTTCTGATTAACCTACCTGGGAGAGGCTGGATTCGATATTGTCTTCGGGTTTCGGGGGCTGGTGCAGCCGGCTCGGAATTGCTTTCGGGCGGAGCAGGAGCACCTTGCAGCGCTCCTTGGCCACGTACGTGTTTGGCTGCTGATTCAGCTGCTGCGATTGCCGAGACGAGTCCGCTGATGAGCTCGCTCGGGAATGGGGAGCCGTGTGAGCCCGCACCTAATCAAGAAGTGACAAGTTCACCACCGCGGGCTATCGATCCCCATGATCGGGGGTTGGGAAAGAGGAGGAATTCAATTAGAGGTTACCAGCAACGTCCGTAAAGTGGCTTTTTCCGGAAACTTGAACCTTTTTACAAGGCCTCATAGATTTAACTGCGAAAATGGTTTCAGCGTCCCAATAACTTGTGAAGTTATCTGAGAAACGTGAGCTTTCGTAAGACTGGAGGGGGAGATTTGCATGTTATTGGAAACGTTCATGGATTGTACAGGTGATTGGAAGTTCCGGGTGAGGTTAGAGTGCACTTTGAGTGACCCTGATGATTTTGATTTTTATGGGAGTTTACCAAATTTTATACATTTTTGGGAATTCTTATAAAAATTACAGTTATCAGGGGATGGTTGCGTATTTCTGTTGAAAAATGGGTCATGTATGTCTCAAAATACAGCATAAACTGTCCCATCTTCAGTGAAATATTAATAATGAGAGGAATACTGTGATGTGAATTGTTAATGTAAAGATACAGTTTCTCTCGAGAGTATCTCATGACAATGGGAAAATTTGGAATGGCTCAAAGTTTGGATTAAGCTTGATACGCTTTCATGCAAATGATATTTCTATACAAAAGCGTACCTTTCCCTGGAGAAGAATAGAGAAATTCGCCTTATCCATGTATGCATATATCTTCCTAATTTGCGATCAGTCAATGACCTTTTTGCATTCTAACTCAATAATTCGTTATACTATACAAATGCCTACGAATGATTAAACTTGTAAGGTGATCTTATAAAATTTAAGGTACTTAAATTACGTAAGACGTTTAGGGGGAGGGGGAGGGTGGTTCGTCTGGATCTTACGAAATCTCACGTGGAGGGAAGGGTCATTGAAAATATTATGTAAGAAAAAAACTATCTATATTTTAATGAACTTGTCGTTGGATAAGAAAAAAATTTCATCTCGTTCCAGCAGAAATACCCGCCTCTCCCGAATCAAAATTTATGTAAAATATCTTACGATGTACAATGTATTCACTTATTGGAAAAATTACTTGAAAGTGGAATAAAAAGATACATTTGACGTTCATTTTTGAGCTTTCAGTAATTAAAAAATGTCCGTAGAGAAGTAATCGGGAACTATCGTTTTCTTTTTTTCATTTATCAACACTATCGTTAACGATAAAAGGGCAGGATTTGTTCCTATAAATATTTATTTTATCCAGAGTTTCATTGTAAATTGCAATATTTTAATGTTGTGATTAGAGTTAAATAACTATGCGTTTCAGTAACATAGTAAATAAAGCAGTATTACTCTATCCTATATGATATGCATGATAATTCACGTAATTTTTGATCTTACGTAAGATTTAGGGGGGGGGGGGGATGGACGAAAAAGGTCTCAAATAATTAAAGTACAGTCCCTATAAATGAGGTTTTTTCCAAAAATAATATATATAATATAATATAAATTATATATAATATAAATAGCCAGGAAACCTATAACTTTATAAAATTTGCCTTCTGCGAAATAAATAATCGAACACCAAAAAAATTCTTAAAAGCTTTGCGAAAATATTTTAAGGCTCAGAATTCCAAACGTACTAAAATCATCACGATAAATGAACATGTAAACGACCAACACTCACACTTGGATGCAAAATCGGATGATTCGTGACCCTGTCGATATCGTCCAAATCGTCATCGGACCTGCTGATCTTGCAGTCGAAGGCGGTTTCGTACAGCTGCCTCTGTCGCGCCATTTCTTCGTCTTCCTCCTCGTCCTCGTCCTCGTCCTCGGGCTCGCCGTCGTCCCCGACGTCCTCGAGGAGCGCCGGCTGAGGCTCGGTCCTCCGCGATCTGCGTGATTTGCGCGTCTTCTGTCGGGGCTTCACGACTTCCAGGTCCTCTTCCTCGTCGGCCGAGGCGACGCAGGTGCAAACGCTCCCGGGTAAATCATGGCTTAGCAGCCGGTGCGGCGGCATGAGCGTGTGGTCCCACTCGGTGATGATGCACGAGGACAAAATCTCATCCTATTTTTTTTTTTCAGCTCAATTTTTTTCAATTACACGAAATTCGAAGCTCCCATCTCCACAACATCGAAACCTTACCTGCTGAAGGGGTACATGCTCGTTCTCCGAACTCGGGCTCAAAAGATTCCCCGACGAATCCTCCACTAGGGAATTGTGCTTAGGGACCCCGGGTGTCCTTGAGCGTTGTTCCCCTGGTACATCGAGGCTGGAACTCTTCCGGCACTTCGGGACGGTTTTCGAGGACGAAGGTTCGGAGTCTTTGAAAAGGTCGCCGTAGTAATAAGGCGAGGAATGGCGGGCCGGCTCGGTTCGGAAGCGATCGTGGACTAGGGAAGTGTAGGGGGTTGAGGCATTTTTGTCTAGACTCGCTCCGGGTCCGATGCTCTTGCGTTTTCTCCCGGTCGATAGCTTGTTGCGTGGCTCGTCATCGTTCGACGACGAAGCAGATGCCGAGGGATCTGGGGGAGGAAGAGTTGTTTGGAGATGAGCGGGTTTCGATTATCTCCGGTAAGCAAGCGGATCGCCGGCGAGCAAACGAAGGATGACGTGAATTTTGATTGGTGTTTGTTTTCGCACGATTTGGCGGGTGTTTCGGGGGTGCTCGTGGAACGAGTGGTGGGTTTGGTTAATTGGTTTTCCAAGGGGTTGTTTTAATCGGTTTGGAATTTGAGGAAAAGTGGATAGAGTATAATTTTGAGGGATGTTTTTCTTACATGTTATAGATTCCGGGGGTGTAATGTGGAAATTTCAGACTAGATTGCCGACTGAATTTACGAAAAAACAAAAAAAATGTGGTGTCATCTCGAATACCTCGATCTTTGTGGCAAAGTACATAAAATAAAATAGATCGGATATTATGGAATTAGTGAGAATCGTATTGTCCAAAAATTTGGACATCTGCGTATTTTAGGGTATAAATTTTCCATTTCAATCATAAAAACCCATAAATAATGAAATTCTAAATACTGTAAATTCAATTTGAAAATTTTTCGGAATCTAAAGTCTGAAAACGACTTAAAGAAATGAAATTCAAAACTGTCAAAATTTTTAAAACTCACGAAACGTTCTGAAATCTAATTTTTTAACAAGAACATAAAAATTAAAATAATACTCCTAACAATACCAAATTTTCGAAATCTTGTATTATAGAATCTCCGAAATTCAGAAGTTAAAAAACTAAAGTTGAGACAGTACAATATTTGTGTTAAAATAACTTCAAAACTGAATATTCAAAAAATAAAATACAAAAATTCGGAAATTTTTGAATACAAAATGAGTAAATTCATTATTACGAACTTTAAATTAATAAACTCAAAAAAACGATAATTCTAAATTCAGTGTTTCATAAATTATAAAACTTGCACAGTCAAAACAATCTCCTCAACAGATTCTGGATCAAAAATTTGTATCTCACCCATTTTCTTCTTATAAAACAGTCAACCAAAAAAAAATCCCAATATTCACTCAATGAAAGTTAATTCCCCTGCACCCATTAAACCCTAAGTACCAATTACTTCTTATGACTCCTGATAAATTGATAACCAACTCGCAAATCACACTCCTACCGACGCCTGAAACACTCGAATTCCGGTTTTATGCACACGCGGCATCGCCAAATCACACCATATTTCCCAAATATTACACCAACCCTGCCAAAACATTGTTTTCCGCAACATCGTTCGCCAAACATTTTTGTGTCACGAATTCCCAAACTTACCTGTGTAAGGTCGACAATAGTTCTTTTTATTCCTAACGTGCGCTTTCAAAGTGGGCGACTCAGTCTCAACGTTGACGCAAATTTTATTCCTGATGTCTTTGGGGTCGCAGTAAGTCTCCAAGACCTCAACTTCAGTCTGGAATGATAATAATTCCCAGCCATTACTCATGGGAGGAATGCGAATTTTATCTCGTGGCTCGATCGTATGAGAAATATCAACGAGAAAAATAGCTGGCTCAGAGGAAATTTTAGATGCGCCCTAGCTCGGTACACATTTGTCAAAGCTGGAGCCTTATCGTCATCGCCCTTTCTTGGGGCAAATGTTTACCTTTTGCGCACTGGGGCTCGGCAACGACCACTGCACCGTCGAGGTTACGGCTGCAGGAGTGGGACGCTTTTTGTTCACGAAATCTATCGGAAGACTGTACTCGTCGCAAAGCGAAACCTGCAACGAAAACGAATCGTTCTTGGTTTGAAAAGTCATTTGGTTTTCGTAATACACAAAATGGGCTATTTTCATAAAAAAAAATATTCAAAAACCAGCACTCATTTTTCAAAACCCTTTGACCCTATATTGAACATTTTTTTGTCGCGAAATGTTTTCGCGCAGAGTAATAAAAAGTAAGTTTTGCATTTGCCAAAACTTTGAAGATTAAACCACCCCAACTAAAATATCTCCTCTTCCCTCTTATCCTCAACGTACGCCGAACGTAGAAGATAAATGCACATAAAATCAAGAACCAATCGAAGTCAGCCGCATCTCCTCGCGAAGCTCGTAAAGTTCATCAGCAACATTTGCAGACCGAGCCATCGACGTTTTTCGAGTCCCACAAACACGAGCGCGAATCAAGAGACAATCGCAACTCTCGGTGGGCAGCTTATCGGAGCTCTGTATATGCGAAGGGCTGCTACACCCGGGATTTTATTCAACTTCGAAACCCTACATGCAAATGGCTCACGTTTATTGTGAGCAAAGAGCGACGTATGAATACGTGAAGTGGGAAACGAAACAAAAAGTGCGCGAGGGGAAAAACGGCGAAAGGAAAATTAGTGCAACGAGTACGTGGACACGAATTGGTACCTCGCTGAACTTTCGCGAATAAATCATCCGCCCGAAATATTCGCGTTTAATTGTTTTATCAACGCGGAAAGTAAATCTTTCGCGCTTCCATTGTTCTCCTTCCTTTTTCCCGTTCGGTGGAGCAGAAATTATTGTAGCGAATCGAGGAAAAACGGGGGTCGTTTTTTCTAGCGGAATTTTAAGGGAAGTGGAGGGTTGTACGAGCGAGGCTTCACGTGTACGAGCCATTTATAATTTTACAAAGTAGACATAGCTTGTCGCGGGAACTAAGCTCTGGAATGAAAGGAAGCCAGACAGAAATTAGGCCGACGTCTTACCGCGAACTAGCCAATGGAATCTTTCTGAGCCCCAACGACTTGTAGTTAAAGGTTGTCTTCGGCGAGACTCGAGGAGAATTATTTTCTGGGTGACAGAAAGGGTGTTTGGAAACGAATGAGTTAGTTTTTTCTCGCATTCAGAGTTCCGAATGTACATTTTTTTTTTTAGATTCCGATTTCAGTCAATTTTATATTTTATTCGATTCCGATTTCCTCATGATCAGAAATTTCAGACAAAAAATCAGCAAGAACGTCATTGAAATGATGGTTATTTTATTGTTTCTTGCACCTGTATGTGGAAGCATTGTTCGGAACCAGGTCTCCGATACCTAATTCCGACAAGTTTATCGCAGCTCGATAGAACGCGGATGCCTTTGTTTACCCCGCGTTTCAACGGGACCGTAGCCCGGCGAATTCTCGCCGGCTGAGATTAAACGGGAATATTTAGCAAATATTTCGCATAAATCAAAGTGGCGCAATATGTGGTGGATTTCGAGTGAGGTATGTAAATTCATGGTAATGCCGGTGGCTACACCATGACGAGGAATCCGGCGTTAGGGTACGGAAGGGCAAGGGCGTCATAAGGAAAAATCCGGTGGTGGATCGGGAAACGGATTCATTTTTCATATGTTTTTCAAAAAATTTTTTCATGATATTTATTGTGGCAATTCATGGTTTATTACAATTATCTCTGCAAGCTTAAGTTTCTTTCGATATAAATGGAGATTTTGCATCAAAGAATATGGAATTAAAATTATTCGCCTCATTTTTGGAATGGGGTGGAAGAGATAATGGAATTTTTTCATGGGAGTTTAGTATAAGCTCGACTTAATGAATCCAATTTTATGAGGAAAGTCTCAAATTTTTCGATTTTTTTTTTCAAGCCTTTCGCGAGTTTTGATTTTGTTGATTAGGGACCATTCAAGTATTACGTCATCAATTTTTTACCATTTTTGACACCGCCCCCCCCCCTCCCCTTCGTCATCAATCGTCATCATCCGGTCAACCCCCCTTTGATGAAGTCATCATATTTTTATAATCAGGTTAAAAAGTTGCGATAAAAGTGTTGCACATATATAAGTAAAAAACAATTCTAAGTCAAAGACAAATCATCAACATTCATTTTTATGCAAATAAAAACAAAAGACTGCCATGTTTCTAGAAATTTTTATTTCGTAAAAATTTTGGGATAAACAAATGGAATGAAAAACATCGAATAAAAAAAACTTCGCAAAAATTTTGAACGAAGCATCCAGTGTATTTTTTTTTTTATTTTAAAATCTGCCTTGTTTAACCGAAAATCGAAAATGATGTGATCATCAGCGGAACCGCCCCCCCCCCCCCCCGCCCCTCACCGGCCCCATTTGCCACCCCCCACCCCGCCCCCCTCGGCCCCTCAACACCCTCAAGCACCCCGCCCCCTCCGCCACTCCGTGAATCTATGAATTCAAGATTCGAAATTTTACAATGTCCAGATTCTTAAATTCGTAAGTCTGGAAAATAGGAGATTATTGATAAAAAATATAAATGTTTATATTATTGCATTATAAAATTTTTAATAGAAGTCTGAAAGTTTATAAGTGACATTAGAAAATTTGAGTATCATCTTTACGAATTCAAAGTACTTAAAAACGAAAAATAAACATGAAATAGTAAAATCCAAATTCAACCCTGTAGACTGAAACTATCAAAAATCAGAGTACGAAAATTCGAAAAATATCGCATATATTGCAATATTGATGCTTGAAAATAAGAAACCAGCAAAATTCATTCCAACGTTAATTTAAAAATTTCCAAGTTCAAGTTTTATATACGCAGATACACATAAAAATTCAAAAATATAGCAATGTTCGAGGTATCGAAATTTAAAACTCATAAAATTCGTAATTCGAACCTGAAAAATTAATTCCTGTTCTTCGTTTTGTAAAATCACCTCTTCTGAAGAAATAAAAAATAATCCATCCCTATTCCTACGCCACTGTGATAAGGTACTCTTATACAGGGGAAGTTAGTGGAACAATAAGGGTGTAAAAGGGGGTAAGTCGAAGGGAAGGGCAGAATCGCGTATTTCATGAACCCTGGTATTGGTGCAACCGCCGCGATCCCATTCGTCCCTCTTTATGGGCTCTCTCGACTACCGTTATTTCGGGGGCTTTTTCGCGCACCTTTTGTTTCGCAAAAATTGGCACGAGCGTCACCTCTTTTGTCCCGCGGCTTTTTCAGCTTGCGACCTTTAACCATTACGATCCATTTTGCACTCAAGGACGGCTTTGCGGATTCAGAGCGCGAAAAGTGAGATTAAGATCGTCAGGAGCAATTAATTTGCATCATTCCCCGCGTGTATTTGATGTACAGCGTGCATTACGGATCGGCGTCATTAATTACAGCAAAATTTCACATTCAGATTACAATATTACCGCGCGAAATTGAATTCATTTAAATACGCGAACGGGCGGGGTGTACTTTGAGAGTTGAATTATTCAGCAGCGACGTGGTTCAGATTTATGGGTTCTACTCTTGTTTTTTCGGAGGATTTTATTCTGTTCACCGAGTTCAGTTTTGGAGTTGAGTTTTTTTCTTTTACTTTCTGATTCTCGAGTTCTTGTAATTTTGTATGGAATGTGCTCATTTTATTTTTCTTTGCTCATTTTATTTTTCTTTGCTCATTTCTTTTTCCCATCTTCAAACGCACCAAAAATAAAATAAAAGCCGCAGCAACCTAAATGTCAGGAGCTGTACGTCGCTGAACGAGCTAAAATACACACGAACGGTAAGAGTTAATTATTCCGCAATGTTGAGCATAATTTTTCGTTCAAAACAAAAACGACCTTATCAAAGCCGCAAAGATCAAACAAGACTTCAAAGTCTAATTAAATTTTTCCCGCTTCCTTTTTTCTCGCGTTTCATTGAAGTGTAATTCTTCGTGTGTTGTATGGTTCTGTACAAAAGCTTTTTATACGCATATTAATATTTCATCTCTTCATCCCTTTTCTCAAATATAATGTGCGCGGAAATTTTTATCTCGAGCACTGTTCGTATATCTTTTGACGCATTTTGTGACGTTGCGTGTGATTACCACGCAGAAAGAGGGAATGTTGCGTACACGCGACGAAAAAGTGAAGCAATACAAAGCGGATACGATGCCATTACGAAAGTAATGGTAAGGTAAATGCACCCATTATCGCCGCTGCGCCCTTATCGTGACTTTTTATTTGAAAGCCTTTTCCCTACGAGATTCATATCGCGGATTGCAGAAATTATGATACACTTGCGTGTTGTGAATTTATCCGCGGAAAAAATTGTCGCGATTCCAGTTGAAAAACAACGAATTTAGATGGGGTGACCAGATGACGTCGTCTACGAAATGGGACGAGTTAGTTTGTTGTAAAAAATGAAAGAAGTGAGAAAAAATCATTTGAATCATTGCAGTTTTTCGAAAAAGCGGCTTTGGGAATGACCCCTCAAAGTTCGAAAGCTCTGCATAAATGTCCTATCATAATTTGAAACTTGAACAACACGAAAAATCCAGCAGTTGAAAGTACAACTTCTAAAACATAATTTTCAAGTTGCGGAAATCAAAGAATATGAATTTTTAAATTCAGGAATACCAGAACTTGGAAACCCATCGATATTTGTACTCAAAATTTTGAATTCTGGATTTGACAGGTAAAATTATTCGTCTACAAACATCCACCTCAATAAAAACTTCCTTCCAGCGTTCCACTCGCCAACAAAAATCCCAACCGAAATCCCGAACACAAACAAACCACCCAATATAAAACCACGTGCCCACAACTTCATCCCCATAACGCGATTACTATTGACTGGCGATATCAATGCCGTTCGCGCGCAAATACCCGGATTACTATTATTATCATGACTATTCGCCCAGCTGCCACAACGCCTTTGTCTTCCCGGAGAAACATCGGCGGATGCCTCATTATCCGGAATCGATACTTGTCCCGAAGTCGACTGCTCCTCGATGGCGGAGACAAGTAAACTTCTCCCGAAGCGAGAACTTCTAAAATCAATTAGCAGCCCCTTAGGCACATCAGGGTGGGAAGCGAAGAAGGTCCCTCGCCGAGTCGCGATAAGGGTTGATAAGGAGGGCTCGGCGTTTATACTAATAGAGGAACCGGGAGAACAATCACGACGTTTCTGGCGATTATATGGGGGCTCCGCTCGGCGCTCATATACGCACATAACCGAAAGACACCCCTGCATCGCGGAATGATTTAAACTGCGGGCTTTGCCGCCCGTAACACCTACTTTCTTCGATTTGTTGCCTTGCTTGGTGTGGGGTTTACTGTTTTGGAGTTGAATAAGCTGTTAGACGACATTTCTTGGAATTTTGAAGGATGTTTCAGATGTTCCTCCACAAATGACGTAAGACGTGGGGGGGGAGATTTTGAATAATCTGAAGTAAAAAATAATAATATTTATAAAATCCCAAATTTTCCTCCCTCAAGTGAATATATTTCCACATTATCAATTGTAACAAAGCTCTCCTGCATTTCCCACAATCTCAACGCCAGTCATCCACTCCAAAACGCTCGATTTGACGCGGATAATTAACTACCCCCGTTTCCTCAACAGGATTTCATATTTCCGCGAACGAGAGTGCGAAATAAAAGTGTCCTCGAGACTCGCGGGCCACAGGCGAATAATAAGGAGCCCTGGAAAAGCCTCTCTCAAAAGTTGGCGAAACTTTGTCGTACCGCGGGCACTTGAAACCGACAGGATTTATCGTCTCGCGAATAATATCAGCCGCGAAAAAAATCGGGGGCTCGAAAGACGGAAAATAGCGGAGTCATGAATTTTCCACTTGTCAACCGAGCAAACATTGTCGCTCGCAAAAACGCGTAAAGAATGAAAAAAACTGTAGGGCAACAGATTGAACGGTTTTTCGAATAGCGGCATCGGGAGTAAATGAAACCTCGGTGGCTTGAAGGATCAATGGGGGAAGGGACGAAAAATGGGGGGGAAATAGCCCCGGTCGTCGGGGCTGCATTGTTGCAGTGATGATGATTGCTGACAACGAACCCTTCCCGCGCCAGCGAAAGTCGCGTTGTTCTAATCCGTGTGGGGAATGGCCCCGAACACTGAGTTTAGTCACCGTCTTTTATTCAATGGGAAAGGGTCTTTTTGCTGTTCGTTTTGGGATAAGTCAGATTTGAGTTGAGATAAATATGTCTAATTGCGCCGGTGTTTCCACATTTTCAACAGAAAATGTGAAAATTGGAGTTACTCGAGAAAAACGATTATAATCACTATTACATAAAAATAAGTGAGTGAAATTGGACTGACTCATCATTGGAATTAAATGGAAGAAAACAAAAAATTGAGTCATATTTGGACCGGACGAATAAAAGTTTTTGTCGGAAATTTTTTTTCATGATTCTAGAATGCTGTCTAAAATTCGAAAATACTACTAAAAAGCAAGTTCACTGAAAATCAGCCATAGACGCAACCTACGCAACAAACTCTTCGAACAATTTCCAACAAAATTCCCAGCTCGCTCAAAAACAACGACACTCAACTTACGAGAGCAGGGCAGTTAAGCGCACTGGCCAGAACCACGTAATACCCTTGAAGCATTTGAATCAATTACGACCTCGGGGCTCTCAAGCAACCCCCTATACCATATTACAAACGAGCGCGGCGCGAAGTGAATTAATTAAGGCGGTCCGAGTCACAACTCGGCTAAGGTGCCGCAGCACATTTCGCTATCCGTGACAAACGGGAGTAAAATCGAGCGAATGCGATTCGACATAACCGAAATCGCTTCGAATTAAGTCCTCCGGAGCGTGGTGATGCGCTGGATATTCGCACGTCGCTTCCAGCTGAGGACGATCGAACGTCCCTCTTCCCCCCGGGGGCTGCGGCGGCGGAAAATTGCTTAAATTTCAATCAGTGTCCAAATTGTACTTGATGGCTTTGAATTAATGAACGAGCCTGGGACATTTTTCCAGCAGAATGATTTTGGCCAGAATTATTCGAGTTTAGGTTTCGCTCTGCACCCCTTTCTTTTTACATCGAGGAAAACAGGTTGTCAGATTTGTTTTGATAAGAATTTTCGGAAGAAAATTCATTGAATCATTCAAAAATTTATGAGGCGTTCACGTAACGTATCAAAAATGATGGAAATATTGGGATTGTGAAAAAAAATGCAACTTTTTTTCGATTTTTGAACTTTATTTATACAAAGCAAACGATACACTTTCAATCATCAAAGTATTCTCCGTTATTGTCCAA
>JAPYZK010004323.1:0-10598 GCA_030522785.1 Platygaster equestris
CTCAAAATTTTGTTAGATTTTTGAAAATATTGTGAATTTTTGGGAATTTTCGAAATTCTCCAAAATTTTCAACATTGTTGAAATATGTTGAAGTTTTCGGAAATTATCATTTTTAGAAATTGTTAAATTTTTTTCAATTTTGTTGAATTTTAAAAAATTTTCCAAAGTCTTGAAAATAGTTGAAATTTTTTTAAATTTCCTAAATTTTGGAGAATTTTTAAAATTGTTTAAAATTATTGAAGGCTTGAAAATTTTTGTGAATTATGTTATTTTTGTAAAGTGTTGGAATTCTTTCAATTTTCTTGAATTTCTGAACATTTTCTGAAATTTTGAAAACGGTTAAAATTTTTGTAATTGTTCAAAATTTTCTGAATCGGCGGAAATGTTAAAAATGCATTATTAAAATGTATTGGAAATAACGAAAAACTGAGAGATTATAAAAATAGTAGGAAGTTATAGAAGAAACTTAGATATCCGTTTTGCCTGGCTTCATTCAGCTCGATTTTTCGAACTTTAGACTTGTCTAAGATCGGATTTTCCGATGCCGCCAGGGTATGACGCTCATCAATCTCAGTATAGGAATTTCAAGGCTAACTTTATTTCATTTAAAATTCAATTTAATCTCTTCGAAACAACCATTTATCCTTAAAAGATTTTAGCGACATTGCCGGGAGTCGTTACTCGAATACACTCCGAACGTTTCATAGTTTCGTTGCATCAAGAAATATTTACGACGTTCTTAAACTGTAACAAACAAGGAGCCACAATAAATAAAACATGGAACGCGTATTTTATACGCCAATCAATCCAGGTCAGTAAATAAGTAAGAAAATCCTCAAGGCATTAATCGTGTTACGCAACATCCCTTATAATCCGAATCGATTTTCTATAAATTTCTCTGATGTTATATCAACTTTAGAAAAATTTCTCATACATTCAGAGTATATTTTTTTACACTGTTTTGATCATTTCTGCGCTATTTTACCATAATTTTTTTATTTTACAAGGCCTGTGTGAAAAAATTATTCCTACAATGAAATTTTAATTCCAACATACGGTTTTCAACCTTAAATTCGATTCAAAGTTCAACAAAATTAATTACAGCTTAATCTTTAAAAACAGGCCGAATTACGTCATTATTTACGAGTCCTTAAGATTCATAAAAATTTGGTATCAGTTCCTAAAAATTGACTGTCCACCAAAAATGAAGTCCAATAATTCCAAAATCATCACGTGTTGAAAAAAAAAATACGACAATCATAATTTTCATATAAATAATGATTTAAATCATTTTTAATTTTCTAAGTATTACGAAATTTCGGTTTTTTTTTTTTAATCGACTACTATCAATTTTTTATCTATACCAGCAATAATTTTAACAAAACCAAAAAAAAAGAAGATTTCTGATTCGAATTTTCTCATCGGCTTTTATCTCGCAACATTACTCCTGCGAAACGACGTTCACATTCACCACGTCCCAGACGCAACGATGACATTTCTTCCATATAAAAAAATTCGCACAATTTATGGACGCCCACTCTGTTTCGCCGCGATTACGATCCCGCATCAAAATAGTACACAAAGAGCGGCGCGTACGCCATTTGAGGAGTCTCTTTTTCAATTATGCAGATCGCGCGGGCCGTCGTGTTTTTCAATTTGACATAACTTTATAACGAGCGACGCGCCGAATTTCGCGAGTACAAAAATTCGTTTTGAACACACACGCATCTAATTAACGAAAATTTGATAACGGAGCGTAACGAAGCCTTGGCCGCGCGCGAAATTTCTTGAGCGCTTAATGAAGCCGTTTTGTATTCGATCGAGTTTCCGATTGTAATCAATTTCGCTTTTTAGCATACTTTTATGATACGAAGACTCAAAATTTGAACTTTGGAAATTCAATTTTTAACATTTTTAAATTCCAGAGTTCAAAATTCAGATGTAAAATTTCATATTTTAATTTTGTACAAGATTCCAGCAACTCTAAAATTCAGAGATTTTTGAGGAATCGAAAAATTACAGTTCGAAAAAGTGAAAATTGAAAACTTTGGTAATTTCAAAATTAATAATTTGCAATTTGTAAATCCTACAATATAACACGAATTCCCGAATGTAATTTTTTTTGTCGAATTCTAGTGATAAGAGAATTTTGATAAAATACCTTGAAAATTATAATTTTTACTTCTTAAAACAATTTAATCATTTGTCAATGCCTGATTTTTTAAATTCGACTTCTCGTCAATTTTTCATACTCTGTATTATCAACTCACAAAAGATGCTGTGATTTTCCAGTATTTTTATAACAAAATATAAATTCACTTCTGATGGTTGGAACTATAAATATTCTTCAAACTCGTCACGAAATTTTCAAAATCGATAAAAGCATCGAAAGGAAACCAAAAACAGTCGCGAAACGCGAATTTTGCGACTGTTCATTCTTGACCTTGTTCTCGATTTCAAATCTACTCTTAACCGTTTTGTATCGTACCGAGTTCTTAAATATACTTGATTCCACTCCTTTTTGATACAATACTCACGCGTTGTAATGAGGAGGCGTGGATCGCGAAACGCGTGAGAAAATGATTTGACTCGACGACCCGAAAGTATAATGACGACCGCGGGTTTAGTGAGACAGGCCTGAACTTGACACCCAGAAACACGTGTTTATCCTATTCGTCGTCAGTTTTTTTAACGAGGAATAGAAAGATGGGTCGGGGGACGGGTCCTCAAACGAGTGCGATACAGCTGTCACTTTGACATGTTGTGAGTGAAAGGATCCATACATCGCGAGCGCTGCGATTGTCGTATAAAAAGCGTGGCCAACGAATTTTCATCTCCAAAACTCGGCGGGCGTAACAAGATGCAGATCACTTAGAGTCGAAAAATATTATTCTAATGTGGGAAATGTAGAGATTTTTTATGTAAGGAATTGATTCCAGGAATATTTTTCTTTGGGGCATTGCAAAAACGTGGCTCGCGTCACGAGGTTTTGCTTTTATGGTGTCATTAGGGTATAATATCCAGTAAATCTGAGTCTCAATGATTTTAGGGAGAAGAAGGCGATGTATACTCAACTTGAGGGTGAAAGGTCAAAGGCTGACCTTGAACTTTAGAGTAAAGTCATTCATGGAAAAAGAGGGTATATCCTCAATTTGAGGGTGAAACACTGAGAATTGAGGGTCCATACCAATTTGGGGGTGGCGCGCTCAAGGTCAAGGGCTAGCCTTGAACGTTAGGGTGAAACCATGCATGTAAAAACTCTCAACTTGAGGGTTAAACACTGAAAGTTGAGGTTCCATTACAACTTGAGGGTGGAACACTCAAGGTCAAGGGCTGACCTTGAACTTCAGGGTAAAACCGTGCATGGAAAACGAGGGTTTTTCCTCAACTTGAGTGTAAAACAAGGACGTAGCTAGAAATTTCGTTCAGGGGGACTAAGGAAATTTTTACTCGAAATCAATTCAACAATTTCAAAAAGTGAAGTTTTATTAGAGAATTATGAAAACTTTCTTAATTCTGAGAATTATCGGAACTTTTTGAAATCTCGGGAATTTCCGAAATTTTTGGAATTCTTGAAACTGTCATAATTCTTTAGACTTTTGAAATTCTCAGAATACTCCAAACTTTGAAAATTCGCGAAGTTGTTGAAAATCTTGAAATGTTTGAAGTATTTCAAAATTATTTAGTTTCTCGAAGTTTCGGAAATTCGTAAAATTTTCGGAGTTGTCATAATTATGGAAGTAATTTTTCAGAATTTCCAAAACTTTTCCAAATCTCTGAAATGTCCAAAATTTGTGAAATTCTGGGATTTTTGAAAATTCCAAAAAGTTTGAACATTTTCAAAATCCTCTAAACTTTGAAATTCTTTAAAATAGTCGAAAATCTTGACGTTATGTTAAAAATGTTTCAACTAAGCGAAAAGTTTTTCGAAATTGTAGAAATTCATAAAATTTCCAAAATTTTAAGAATTATGAAAACTGCATGAATTCTCGAATTTTCGAAACTTTTCTAAATGTCTGAATTTTCTGATATTTTTGGAATTCTAAGAAATGTCGAAATACTAATAACTTTCGAAATTCTATAAATTATTAGAAATCTTGAAATGTGCCAAATTATCAAGTTTCTTAGAATTTGAAGGATTCCTAAAATTTTCTTCATTTCGACAATTATTGAAATAAAATGTTGTGAATTCTCAGAATTTCTCAAACTTTCAAATCTTCGAAATTTATTCATATTTCGAAAATTTCAAAATTCGCAAAATCCCAATATCTTTTAAAATCCTTAAAATACCTGCTGCAAACTTTGGAGATGCTCAAAATTCTTACAAATCTCGAAATGTTAAAAATGTTCTGAATGAACAAATTTTTTGAAACGTTAAGGATTAGTGAAAATTTCCGTAATTTCAAGAATTATGAAAATATTGTAAATTTCCACAATTTTGGAAGCTTTTACAAATCTCTGAAATTCATGGAAATTTTGAAATTCTTGAAATTTTCAAAATTCCAGTAACTTCCAAAATCCTCAAAATACTTCAAACTTCGAAAATTCCCAAAACTGTGAAAAACCTTAAAATGTGAAAGGTATTCTAAATTATTAAGTTTCTCAAAATGTTAAGAATACGTAAAATTTTCGTAATACCAAGAATCATAAAAATATTGTGAAATTTTTGAATTTTTACAACTTTTTACAACTTCGAAATTTTCAAAATGTTTGAAGATTCGAAAATTGCCAAACTTCTAAAGACTTGTCTAATTCTCGAAATCTTCCAAACTCTGAAAATTCCCAAAATTTTCAAAAATATTGAAAAGTTCAGAAAAAAACCTCAAGTTTCTCGAAAACTTTGACACTTTTGAAAATCAGTATTGTTTTACTATTGTTTTCTAAATATACTTTTTCGCGATGTGCTAGATTTTTCAAATTTTCCAGAATTTTGGAGGGGGTTTCAGCCCCCTCCCTGTCTACTTGCTTGGGGTGAAACACTGAAAATAGGGGTTCCATCCCAACTTGAGGATACAACCTTGAAATTGAGGTGAAATTTTAGGTACTTTCGATGAGGGTTGAAAAAGGTTCGTAGGATCCGATCTTTACTGTAGAATATAGAGCAAAACTACTCGCATATGCAAGTACGTCCAGCAAGAAAACACGTCTTTCAGGCAACCCACTCGAACGTAAACAGCACTGCGCGCGGGATTCCGTCCCCTGGGACATCCGAAATCGCCTGAATTATCCTCGACCGTCCGACTCCCGTAGTTGCGATTGTTAGAACCGCGGGGATTCCAGACCGCGTTCCGCCGAGCTCGCATATCTCGCGAGCGTTTAATCGAGTGTGAATTTTACGCGCTAGGAAAATTGAAACTCCGGCATTTCCTCGTGGCTCGATCGAGGGTGAAAGAATATTTTCGCCGACGATTGAACCCGGCTTCTCGCGGCTCGGAACTCGGAAATTGGTGGAGCTCTTTTTTCTTTTTCCGCCGAAGTTTTTATTGTCACGTCGATTCTTTGCATAATAATATCCAACGGAATTCGATAAGTAGTGGTTGATTAATTTATTTTGACCTGAGATTACGTGATGTTTTTGTTTGGGGGATTCTGAGAAGTATCGGATTTTTGGGAGTTGTGGAATATTCAGTGGTTTCAGAATTCGAAATGTGTGAGATTCAAGAGTTTGAAGACTGTTGGAAGGTTAATACTCGGTAGACTTTCATTATAGAATAGTGAAACGAAAAATAGGATTGGGAAGATATTTTAAAAATTTTCTCAACTTATGGGACATCTGAATGATTTTTAGGGGTTTCGATTTTTGAGAGGTATTTGAATTTGAATTTAAACATTTCCTCGAGTGAGGAGACATGACAGAGAATTTTTAAAACTCTTGAATATATTTTGATTCATTTTTAAATACATCGAAATCGTAAAATTTTTGAAAAATTGCGAAAGATTGGAAAAAAGTAATTTAGGGATATTTGGATATTTGTGGTCATCTCCGAAAATTATTCGAAATTTTGAAAGTTTTGAGGAATTTAAACAAATATTTGACGATACTCGTGAGACCTAAAAATTGCATAAAAATTTTCAAAATTATTCGATCTCAAGAATCGTCTGATAAATCTCCGAAAACTGATGCAAATTTGCGAAAAAGTTCCAAATTTCTGACACTCTTTCGAAATTTGATTCAATTTTCGAAAATTTTTTTGAAATACACCAAAATGATAAGACATATATATATCGACTTTCTATTGAACTTTATTTATAATACATATCACTCATCGAAATAAAATTGCAAAACTTACAAGAATTCTCGAAAGTCCTCAGGTATACAACAAAACTGAGTTGAATTTATCGAAGGTTTTTCAATTTTGTTCTATAATTTCTCAAACATTCTCAAGTGCATAAAATGATGGGAAAAATTTCTGAAAATCACGCAAAATGATGTACAACAACAAAAATTGCACAGAAAGCTTTAAAAACTTGCAGAAATCTTTGAAAATACGCAATTCCAAAAGTTCCATGTAATTGACGAAAATATTTGATAATTCTTATAAATCCTAGAGAAACGCGGAAATGTTTACAATTACCCAAATTGAATGAAAATTTAAAAAACTTTCGAAAACTGATACAAATTTCTAAAAATAATCATAAATCTCAAAAAACTGTTCAAAATCATTTCCAATCTCTAAAAATCCTCGCAACCACCCTGATAGAAACCCATCACATAAACAAATTGCATCATCATTAAATTTAACAATGATAAATCATTTTTAAACATGAAACTCCAAGAAGGGGTCCCAACCACCAACCCTCCTCTTCCACTACTGCCCTCAATTGAAAGTTTCATCTTCACAAAACATTCCCTCGCTCTAGAAAATAGATTCCCATGTTTCCTGATGAGCTGCGTCTCCGTGTAAATAGATTGTTTTGCGATTAAGTCCAACAATAGAGCATCGTTCGTACCCAACGAAGCTCGTTATCGCGTACCGCTCGAAAAAGTGGTCCCTTATTTGACCAACTACGAACTCGGAATTCTCTCCCCGCATTCAGCGCCATAAATATTCATGCATGGAAAGTACTCTCATAATATGCATAACACTCCCGTTGGCCATCCGATCAACGTAAACGCAGTTTTTAACAATGGAAATAATTTCGCGTAAGGACTGGTTCTCGCGCGGCCCCGGCTCGATAAAAAACGTGACAAAAGGAGACGTCTTAATCGTGCTCATCGGCTCATGTTCCCATTCGTTCGATCGTCGTTGCCGGAAATGATTTTTGAATTTTATCGAATTTTTGATATGGGTGTGTTCATTGATCTCGAACGATCTTGGAGAATTATATATAATTTTATATATGTGTAGTATAAGAATACTGAGCCACCAAAAAATGCTCTTTTCAGAATATTTAAACCTCTCGGAGTTGCTTCAATATATGGATCAATTAGTTGTGGAAAAATGATAAATTTCAGATAAAACTGTGATATACGAGAAATTTTTCCCGAGGTCGCGCGACCTTTCCCGATCGACAAGATAAAAGCAATTTTCCCTTTTGTCCCTTGGTTTCCTGTGGACAAATCGGTTTTTCGTATGAATAGAGAGATTGATATCACGATCGCGAAATTCCGCCTTTGTGCGCTTTTCAAGTTAAATGAAAAATTTAAAAATATGTCTCTGGAAACGCGTTTCATCGAGTTTCGCCCCGGGCGCTAGGCGCGCATATAATTGACCGTGATTGATTTCGGATTTTTCATTGCCCGAGGGGATTTCGATAGTATCCGGGTACGTGTCAAATCGCGAGCATCTGCGGAAAAAATAGCTATACGACTGAAAGCGGTTTTCGGCTTGTTATATTTAAAATAATACGGTGAGCGAATTCTGAATTTTTAACGATATTGCAGATTTTAAGAACTGTTTTATTAACGACAACTTTAGACTGGAGGGTTTTTTTTCTGTGGGATATTTTTGAAGTGCAGTAAATATCTTCGAATGCAGGTTTCCTTTTGGCAAAATAGAATGTCATGGATTTCGGATTTAATTTCGAGGAAATGGGGGGGAAGGGAAAATATTTCAATTTTTGAAAATTCATCACTTGATTCTGAGAGTAATTTTGAATAATCTAATGAAATTGGAGGGATTCCGAGTGATTTCGAGAAATGTTTCTAAAATTTAATTTCTCCTGAAAATTAAACAGCTTTAAATCAGATTTTGTTTCAAATTTTGAAATTCCAGAAAATTATTCGAAAATCATGCCATTTCTCGAAAATTCAGAGTAACAAGTAATGAGAAGGTTCCAGAAAATAATTTCTCAAAAATTCATGGAAAAAATATTTTCTCTCAAACGTGGATCCTCAAGATATTCAGCAAGGTCGCCACCTCTCTCCCCCTTATAGGAGATTCGCTATATACGATCATCAATGAAAATAGAACCCAAAAATGGTCGAAAACTCGTAAAAAGTGTGAAAATATGCTTTCCTCGCCGAGTTCACTGATCAAAAAAGATCGACGCCGTGCATTTACGATGGCGACGTGACGCAACCCCGCGAGCTCATAAACAGCGTCACGCACGAAATCCCTGCGTGGTTGTATATTTATTGCCAAACGCGATATGCAAATAAAAAAAATTGAAGGCAATCGGTGCACACACGAGAGAAAGAGCGCATAATCGCAACGGCCTTGTCGAGAAAAAAATTGAGAACTTCGAAAAACGTTATCCCTGAATAATTCCTGTTGGGTATGTCGATCGAAGACGTTCGGACACAAAAGTAAAGCATTGATCATGAACAATTATCGATCAAATTTTTTGCATTCGAATTCATAATTCTTCAAGAGGCATTGAATTTTAATTCATAGGTTGGAGTAAAGTACATTAAACTAAAAATCCAAAAGTACGCGAATTGGATAACTTGCCGAGAATTTTAACAACCATAATATATTATCAAAATTTTGAACATATTCGGAAGTCTAAATTTTTTTAACTGAAGTATAAAACTAATCTTCGATTTCCTGAACTTGTGATACTCAATTGAAAATTCAGTTCGATGTTTTAATACACTCGGAAATTATGAATTTCGAAATTCGAAATTCGGAAATGAAAGATTTCATGAAAAAAATAACCGTAAGTGGAATAATTCAATTAGAGATGGAGAAATGGAATTTTTTACCCTTCATAGAGTCCTTATCAGCACTCTTTGTCATAAAAACGTGGACTTGTCGATACATTACTTCGAAACTGTCGCAGTTTCCGTTAAATAGATACGTGAAACCGACGTATCGTCAAACCCAAATAAAATAGTACGATTTTTCAGTGTTCGCATGTGGGTCACGGACGTTTTCGCGAAATCGAAATCCGATACGATAATTTGGGGCGAAATCCGGGACGCTGCAATGGAGTCGTAAGAAATGGACGTAATTTATGTTAATGCGGGGAGTCAGTGGCTCATTTGAATAATTAATGCAAAACGCATCCTAAATAATCCGTGTTCTTCGCACTTGGATGAGGCGCGTCATCGTATATTCGGCCTTACACGAGCCCGAAATTGCAGCTATTGCGTGAAATTGATTCTCGAGTGGTTGGGGTCGATTAATCAAGCATCTATCCAGTGCAAGTTTGGATTGAAATGTGCATCATGGGTCGACGTCTCATGTTCATTAACATGTTCAATATTTTATCGACGTTGCTAATTACATCCAACTCTAAGGGAATTGGAATATCATGATTTTTGACCATTTTATGAACCCCGGAATAGATGTACAAATCGTACATGCTCGATAAAAACCACGAATCGATACGCGCCTGCAACCGCCAGAAAAAAAAAAAAAAAACAAGTTTATCAACCCAATATCCGTTGTTTATAACATCGCAGATTTAGCAATCAGCCGGAAAACGGCCGTTATTTCGCACAGCCGTTAATAAATCGCGGCCTCGTCGAAGAAAGCGCAGTGAAACGAGTAAACAAGCGAGCGGCGACAAATATTTTATATCGCGACGTCTATTCTGTTTTCGCTAGTTCTGATTTTTATTTACACACTCCCGACTGACGCAATATTTGGCATTGTCCAATTAGCGAAAAAGTCGCGCGGGCAAATTCGCGAAAGGCGCGCTCATAAATATTTGCCGCGTCTACAAAGCCAGCGCTTTCGACAAGTGTTTCGCGGGGCGAAAAAAACGCTGCATATTTGAATAACACCGGTGGAAATTTCAGTACATGATCATATATGTGCGAATTCAGAATTCAGTATTGTAGAATGTAATTACGGAAATGATATTTAGGGGTTTGTATATGATCGTGCATGATTTTAGAAACTTGTGTACAATTTTGTTCATGGGGAGGGAAGAGTATTTTTTTTCTCCAACATTTTAAGAATTGCCACCAAAATTGAGAGATTATGTACAATTTTGATACTGTTTTTTTTTGGTTTACAGAAATTTACAATTTTATATGGTTTTAATTTTTTTTTATTTCGAATGTACTTTTATTCTGAAGCTTTAGAAATAATATGATACTTTTAGAATGTAGAATATTTAAACTTACATTTTGAAATGACTCACAAAATATTGATTGATTTTATTTTGTAAATGGATGTTGTAAATTAAATTTTATTTGTTGAGTT
>JAPYZK010004324.1:0-10783 GCA_030522785.1 Platygaster equestris
AAGAAATGACTCCGTTCAAGAAGACTTCAATTTCTGTCCCTTGTTTAATATTTTTTATTTAATTATTACTCAGTTTGAGTAAATTCAGTTAACTATAGATAAATTTTTTGAATTACCCAGAATTGTCCAGAAGCACTGGTACTCCAATATTTTACATTGTTTTGTCCCAAGGGTTAATATAAAATAGTACGAAATCGTCTTCTAGATGAAAAATTTCAAGTATTTTTAATTTATTTTCCACACAAGTTCTCCAAATGTACTAAATCTATTCAGAATATTGAAGGATTTGGTTTTAGTTCTGTATAGAATTCAAAATGAACAGAAATAAAAATCATGCTTATCTATAATTCACATATTTACACATTCACTTCCTCAGTTTTTTCGTCGGTCCGTCATCATCACCGCATCTCCTTTTCCCGTCTTTGTTACTGTCGCTCTTGTGGCTGTATGAGCCTTCTCGTTTTTGATCTTGGCCCTGTTCGTCTCCGTCTTGGTTGTTGTTCTTGTCACAGTTGTTGTTGCTCTTGTGGCAGTTGTTCTTTTTTTCGAAATCGTTGTTGTTGCAGGGCTCTTGATCGTGATCGTTGATCGCGTTGTGACGACTATTATTGTGGCGGCGGTTGTTGTTCTGCAGGTTGCTGTTGTGGCCGCAGTTGTTCTGGCGGTTGTTGGTATGACGGTTGTTGTTGTTGTTAAAGGGTTTCTTGTTGAAGTCGAAGCCTCTGTTCGTGGTCTTGTTGTAGCCATAGTTATGTTGTTTTATGCCATTTTATGTTACATACATTTATTGTCACCTACTGATTTTCGGGATCGACTCCAATGATTTTGTCGTATTTAACAATTTTATAAATTTACAGCATATTATAATATCGATACCTACCTTTTTACTCTAAATGATGTTTACACAAAATTTATCGAACACTATGTAAAAATTGAACAACATTATTCCTCATCCAATTATAGAACTATATTTTTACCAACCTTTTTTCAAGTTTGATATACTCTCCTCAACAAAGTGAAAAACGAACCAGCGCTTTGGAAAATTTCCGTCAATTTTGCGATTTTTATCGTTTCGGAGCCGAGTGTATTGATGACAGAAGGTTTCGACGTTCGAACAACGATAAATAGAATGTCTCTTTGCAGATCATTTGGTAGTCTTTTAAAGTCGCAGTTATAGAAAAATGTATTTCGAATCGAGAGGCTTTCTTGGGAAAGTACCTCACCTGGCCAGCACCACACAACTAATTGCAGCACCATGCAATTCAAGTATATGAAAAATCTCAATAAATCTATTGCATTGGTGTCAGTGACGATAATTGCGAATCCCGTTAAACATATAACCAGCCCACTGGTGATTAACTGCACGAAAATGACTGGTTGAACGAATAGTTTCATGTTGTAAACAGTGCTGAAAATAGCAAATAAAACTTTGAATCGAGTCAGAATCATAATTGTGACCCGGAATATGATGTCTGCAAATGAATTCTTGACGTTTCAAAATGAAAATGAAGCGAATCATCGATTTAACCCATTTCCTTCCTCATTTACCATCCTCAAAATTTGCACTCAAAAAAGAAATAGCTCGTTAGCAGTATCGAGTCACTGGTTTGACGCAACGATCGAATAGATCTTGAATGAATTCTTGAAGTATGGACTAAAATTCTTTTCGCGATCATTTTCCGCGCTGTCATCCAGTAATTGTGAATACTACTCAGCGATACTTGAAATTTGTAATGCACTCACGGAATACAAATCTCAACACGCTAATTTTAGGTAAAAAAAATGTCTGTACACAGATTTTTCTGTCGCCTAGTAAGAATACGACCCTGAAAAGCAGTAACTCTGTTGCTCATTCCTCATGCTTATAGTTATTCTCATCATCATTTCGGTCGTTGTTGTCAAGTAATGATCTATTTCTGGATACAAGAATCTCGTTGCACTAATTTTGAGAAATGTATAACAATATTCGGGCATCCTGTCGTTCTCGAATGTAGGTAGAATGAATCCCCAGCGTGGGAAAAAAACACCAACCTGTAGAGGAAGTAAGTCTCCCACGGGTTGATTTACTTCTTACAAGTTGGTGAAGGGAACGTTTACGCGAATTTCGGGGGTATTGCGACTCATAAATCACTTCAATGCGACTATGTCCGTTGGTTTTGAATGAATAATAATAAAAGAATAATTGGTCGCGCACTATATTGTATGCTATAAACAGAGCTATATTTCAGTGGAAAAATGTTCTACAACTTCCTATAACCGCTTAGAAAAATAAGTTGTAATGCATCGATTTTTTGATAACAATTGACAATTATCTGAGGAAATATTTTTTTGTCCTGAAGCTCGAGTCTCTATTACGGGCCACAATTATACGATCCTGTTTGTATCTATTAGCCAGAAACTTTTTCTGAAAGTACCTATTTTAATACTTTCCTGACCTTAAAACAATGTTATGTAGCTGGATCGTGCTTTTCAAATCCATCTTAAACTTTTTAACTTCATTTGGCGTCAAACTGTCATTCGTTCGACGAGCAATTTTTTCAAAACGCTCTTGTAATACTTTCAACTGTCCGCAAACATGGAGAATCAACGTCATGCACGCTGCATCAAGTCCTATATTCATATCATTACACGAGTTCGCAGAACCAATTTGAATCAAGAACAATATACCGAAATATTTCGATTCCTGAATGTCGAACCCGTACCTAATATCAAAAAACAATTTTAAACTTCATCGATGTCTTTCTATTTTGTTGGAATTGACCAAAATTACCAGACTTCGAATGGCAAGGCTTTTTCAACGTCTTTATGGAGTCGATCGTGTTGGTACCAAGCTACCAGTCCTTTAATTTCAAAAATAATAACGACGCTTATTCCCGTCATGAAAAAGAGAGTTGTGAATATTTTGGCTTTTTGAGCATATTGTTGTAATAACTTTTTTTCTGAGGGATCTTTGGCTCTGTCCCAGAAAGATATTACATCTTCGTGTAATTTGTTGATTATTTTCCTGCGTTTAACTAGAAAGATCATCTTGAATACGATTTGTGCTAAGGTCGTTGTAACGCATCCAACTCCTGGAAAAATTTGTATTTTCCGGAATGTACAAAAATTTGAAATGCCATTGTCTTCGCTATGAGTTGTTGTAATCAATTATTGTGCAGCTACCAAAAAAACTTCGAGCGTTCAAACGCGTTATGTTCCCCATCCTGCCTCTTTTTTCCCCATAACTCTGGTTAAGCGCATTCCAGGTTGTTCTCGAGGAACTCGAGGAAACATGCCTTTACGGAAAATGCCCAAAAATATGCAACGGAAAATTTTCGCGACCGATTCTGAAAATCTACCCCGCTGAAATAACACTTTTCAGGATTAAAACTAATGATAAATGATGAATACATATCAATATTTTTCGAGATTAAAGAACTTTCAATATAAGATTTTGCAAATGTCAAAGTAGTTTACGTTGCGAGAATTTTTTTAGTTTGACATGTCTATATTACTTTCTCTATTCACTGTTGTCACTCTTAGGGCTCGGAACGTTACGCAGAAAATTGTAACGCCCCAATAAACCGATTTCCGTCAATAACTGATATTCATGTTTCCGCAATCGAAACTGGTATTGCCGGCAAGTGTTGACGGCAATCTGAACGCAATCCGCCGGAAATTGTTGCCAGCAAGTGTTGATCGGCGATTTTTGTTGGTGTCTCAATTTTTTTTTCAAATGTTGGAAATAAATGACAGCAAATTTCCAGAAAATTGACAATTTTTGCCGCAACAATTTCTAACAGCGTGCGGCAACAATTTCAGCCGTATTGCGCTCTGATTGCTGTCAATAAATTATAGAAATATATTTATGTAAAATTACTTACTAACAAATCGGCAGAAATGTGTGCTACAACGATTTCTGTCAAATTAGTTCATGGGAGCGTTACGTTAACGTTATTTAAATAAAATATTGTAACAATATGTAACTCGTTACGTTACCGCTACTCTGAAAGAGAAAAAGGGCGTGCCTGGTTGAATTTATAAGATATTTAGGGATCGATATTTCATTTTTCTTACATTCTTATAGAAGATGTGTTTCTTCGGGAACAGCTTGGAACGCTTAATTAGGTACCCTACTACTCTATACTATAAATAATTTTCCTTACTCGTCATAACGAAAATATCATTCCGAAATTTCACAACAGCCATGATTTCGGGTATGAACATATTGTTCACCAACAGAAAAGAGATGACTATTCGGAAAATAACTGAATTCACCGTCGACCTCGATGCCCCGCGACCAACTGGCCAGTATCCATGAATCCCACATATTAATTTATTTATTTTTAAATACCGATGTATATTATCTTTATCCATCTTGACACCGAAACTTCAAACGCTCATAACTCGGATATACAATATTTCAACTTGAAAATACTGAAAACAATTCCATCACCTGGTGCAAATTTTTTCACAATTGCCAGAAGACTTTCCTAACACATGTCTCCCTATACTAAAAAATTGATCCTCGCATTTCGGACTTCGATTTGCTGCAGAATATTGAAAATGTATAATTATGTTAATGGCAGTTCAGACATGTAGAAGGCACATTCGATGATATGACATATTCATTGAATATCATAGAGAAGAAGCGCTACATAGTAGGAGGCAGTGGATGATAAAAAATTAATGTCGAAAAAATGTTCCCGAACGGTCATTTCGAATGCACCCTAATCTAAGGTTTCTTTCGGAGATGATTAGCTATCATTAATAAAAATCGATTAATGGTGGAATAGGTGGACAAAATAGGTTTTCGCGTGGGATCTGTAGTCCAGTAGTCTGTGATTCAGTAGTGAAATATTGCCCGTGGCGAGTTTAGGGTTTTTCTTCATAGAGTGGTTTGTAATGGGGTAACTGAGGGATAGTTCGGACACTCTGCCCCCTCCGGCGGTGTGGGACCGATATTTTTTTTTTAATTACAGGGTAAATGTGTTTTGACATTAAAACGAAAAATCGAGTTCCAAAACATCGTTACTTGTTAGATTTGACAAATACTGAGTGTCATTCGTATGAGGTTATGGAAATTCACCCGAAAATTGTGCATTTCTTCCATAAATGGGTAAAATTTGGCTGAAATAGTAATCTTGAAAGGAATATCACTGAAACTTCGAAAAAGGGTATATTTCGATGTTTATTTAATTTTATATGACGTTCTGAAAACGTAGACAATTTTTTTCAAGTTTTCCGGAATCTCCCTCAAAAATTTCAACGGACGAATTTTCAACTTTTCAAAAAAATGTGCAAGGTTATTATTGAACAATTAAAAGTATTATTTTAAATAAAAAGTATTATTTCAACTCCAAGGGTTCGTTCTAGAGGGCGTAGATGAACAATTCAAATTAAAATCGTATTATTATTTTCATTTTTGCGACTGCAACAATGATTCCAAAAAAGGTGTCCGAACTGTGCTTAATCACACTAGTTACATAAAATCGATCAAACATTTATATCAATATTCACTCTACATTTTTTATCTTGCAATAATTTGCTGATCCCCTTAAAAGTTTGAAAATATTCCTTAAAAATAATTTTAAAAAAATATTGGAATGCTGGCAACAAAATCCGGAAGTGGAAAAAATGTTTTCAAGTCATACTGCATATGTTGAATTGTGAAACGAAGTACCGATTTTTTCAATACAAATTTTATCAAATTTTTACATATTATTCGAAAATAATTCTAATTTTTTACGTAACCATTAAAGTGACTCCTAATTCCAAAGAATTTGTGACATTTTTAGACAATTGTCAAAATTATACTCTGGAAAACATTGCAAACCCTCACAAATTGTTTTCAAAATCTTAAGTATAGTAAATTTCCAAGAATTCTGAGAAATGCTGTATCATTTTGAATGGATTTGATGAACTTGAACCGATTCTTGGAGGTTAAGAAAAATGCATTTGGAATAAAAAAATCTGGCGGAATATCTTTCACGATTTGTGCGGATTCTAAATAAGTATCCTGGTAAATCGACAATTCTGTTAAAAAAAATTGAAATTCTAGATCATTGTTTGCAACCGGAATGTTCATGATTTTGCTTATGAATGAAACTCTACGAAAAATCGATAACTAATTTATTTGTCATTGATTTTCAACGTTATCCGATCGACGTCATGAATTATGTACAGAAGTAGAAAAATAAATACGTCGTTTATTTGATGCGAATCGGTGGCGTCACCGGATTGTCCGTCTCGCCATTTTGCACATCGAGCAGTGGCATGCCCAAGCGTTGGCGCTTGCGCTCACATTTCGGACAGGGCTTACTCGCGTTCATACAGCCCGCGTGAAATACTGCATTGCACGTGGCACACTGCGGAAAATTGAAATGATCATCAGAATTAATCGAGGTTTTTTAACGTTCAATGCAAATGTAAAATCTTTTTGGTGAATTCAAACATTCACATTTAGTCCCTAGTAGACATATTTACATAAAGTTTACATGTACATTTTCGTTGGAAAGACACAAATGTCAATAATTTACTACGATGTAACTTACTCGATGTGTAGACTCCACGTGAAATGGATAAATTATTTTTGGATCGTCGCAAATTTCGCAGATAAATCCTTTTTGACTACAGAGACTGCAATTTAAAACATGGCTTTTGGCGAACTCGACGATTTTTTGTAATTGCTGAGCTAAGGAACCACTCGGTATATCCAGCAAATCGCTCACTGAATATCTGGAAAACAAAAACCGAAAAATAATAAATGAATCACGCATTCACTAGAAAGCTTCTGATGGAAATAACAGCGCAACAAAATTTATGTATTTTTTCTATTCTCCACAAATGGACTGCAGAAAACGATAATGCTGAATAAACAACAACAGAAACAACAAAACAAAACAACTGCAAAACAAATTCTCAGAGGATGTATAAAAGTTTTGGTTCGCGTTTACGAATGACCAACAACTTGTTCATGATGTATTCACGTCGATTTCCGGACAGACGTCCGATTTTTGAAAAAACCAACACGTGTCACTATGATCCGAAGTTTTTTCATTTTGTAATTTCGATTTCCAAAGTAGGTATGTAGTATCGAAATTTGAAATGTTCCTAATCTTTCAGTTATAAGGTTTTCGCATTTTGACAGTCTCACTTTGTACATTTTCATATTGTTGCATTTTCGAGTCACATTCGTTCAATTTTTTTTTTCACCAAATATTACACGCTGCCCCCCAAAAATTACTAAACTCACCGATGCACATGTTCGTAAAAGTACTCTTTTGGAGCGACTTTTTTCTGCAAAGCTTCGATGGCAGGCTCCCGGCACGTGAAAAGGTAAGCTCTCAAAAAATTCAACTGTATCCTCAAAATCTGCAATTGCGCCATTGAATCAACCGCGCTGTAAATTCTAGGATTGGTGGTCTTAAGATCCAGAAGAGTCGAGCAGTTTTTGAGGTACTCGGCCGCTTTATGACTCACGGGATAGCGGTTGAAGTCCCAATTGTAAACGATTCGCGAAGGGATGGGAAACTCTTCGACAGCCATGCAATCTGAGCAAAAATAATCACCGCTGTAGCCGCAAACCGCAGCTTTAGAAAAGGTGAGACCTATCAATTGTCCACAATCGCGGCATTTGTAGTTTTGGCTGTCCAGGCCTTTTTCGCGCGGGATTTTGGCTAGTATTGAATCAAACGTTGCTGGTTTTGGCTGAAATATATGAAAAGAACGATAATAAGAAGGGTGGAAATTCTAAAGCGCGTAAGAGCAATTTTTTCAAAATCCAGTTTTTTTTGCAGTATGCAATCGAAGGCCGTTATTTTTCACGTGAAGACAGTGCAAAAATCGTAATACTTTTCGCGTAAGAATTTTTTGAAAATAGCACTTTTGTAAGTCGAGGCCTATTGGCAATTCGGTCTTTTGACAAAAAATTCCATTCCGTGCCGAAAGAGACATAAAGGTCGGAAAAATAGAAATTTTTGCAAAAAAGTGTTTCTATAGAAAAAATTACAACTTTTTTCCAGATCAACCGATTTCCGATTTTTCACATCGTTGCACTCGGGAACAATGCCCGAGTGTAGGCATAAATGTAGAAACAATTACAAAGTTTTGACATTTACTATACCAAGTTTGGTTTATAACTAAAGGTAAGTATCATTTTGAAACTTGAATGCAAGTACCTATAAAATATCAAATATTAGTTTCGTATTTTTATACATGACCCGGCAATATTTTTAGACAATCATCCTCTCAGACACTTGCATGAAAAAAAAAGGAAAAAAATTCGTTCAAAAAGTCTGAACCGTTTTTATTACACATACTCGATCACATAACGCCGTTTAAAAAAAAGAGATCGAGCGTTACATTAAAACAGTTTCGACTTTACAAACGAATTCTTATGTAAATGATGAACCTATGCAATACAGGAGCAGTTTTATTTGGCGAATTGATTAATGTACACATCAAATCTCCGTCAAAAATTTACTTCCGTGTCTTTTTAACTTCACGGCAGTATAGATTGATAGAATTTTTCCAGAGGTCATTTCAGGCATTTCTTTAATAATATTTCAATATCTTGATACATAAATAAACCGATACATTCACTGAATCGCATGAACATGTTACACAGAAAAGCAGACGAATATTAAAAAACGCACCTCTTCATTAGCTGAAACTCGACTAGGAATCTTCGTCACTTCGGGGAATTCGTCGAAAAAATCGTCAACTTCCGGCGAAACAGCGCATCCGGTATGTTGGTAATCTCTAAGTAAAGCGTCGTAAGTTGGTCCCTCTGCTGGTGTTTGAGGCGTTTCGCACTCTTCAATCGAACTGGACCATCCATGTCGTCCTATCAGCGAATTCCCAACGACCTTACTATTTCCGACAACACTTGAAACTTCCGGTTTTTCGCTTTCTCCCTCCAAAGGAACTTCCCGTCTTTCGTCATCGAGCTGCTCTGTTTTGTTCGCTTCTTCAGCTTCTGTCCTAACCTCATCTTCGCTTTTGTTGCCAAGAATAATCCGAATCGCTTCGTCTTCATCGGGATAAAGAAGACTCACTTTGTTTCGCGCAGAGTAAGAAGAATTGAAAGATCCGAAACTACCGATCGAACTTACGGTGTCGATTTCTCCTTCGAGTTCGGCGTCGTCATTGCTTATTGTTTTTGCGATGTCTATAGCGCTCGTCACCGGACATGATTTCATTGGCGGGGACCAAATTGCGGCCATGATTAAAGGTGTTCCCGACCAATAGTTCAGCAGGCTGAAAGCCGAAATACCGATTTACAATTTTTACGATAGAGTCGCTTTCGACTTATTTGTTGACACAGTACAGTAGGCTTTCGTTTACGATGACTGTTCTAAAACGTCAACATTCCACAAAAAAGTTGGTTTGTTACAGCCAGCTAAACATTTGGTAGATATTTAGCCAACGCATTTTTTTTTATCCGTGCCAAATTCTGATTAGCTATGACAAATTTTTATTCAGCTGAAACGCATTTTTGATTGCTAGTATTAAATTTGGTTCTCTCTACCGAACTTTTTGTTTGGTTAAATATCTGCCAAATGTTTGCTTGGCTGTAACAAACGACTTTTCAATGTCGGATATGTTGACTCGGAAGAATTCCCACCTTATCGTCAAATTCGTCAGATTGAAGGCGAGTTCGCGAATAAATTCTTTCATTGGTTCTCGCCCATTCAACCGCTTTCTCGTTTGCCATATCCGAACAAAAAAAAATAGAATCAACATAAACGAAAGTCTACTGTAATGTCTTGATGGTGCACTAACTCACCTGGAATTGCTTGCGAGTTCAAAACGCACGTAATCCAAACTTTCGATGTGTCTCTGCGTGACTTCGACCAGATCAACATCCCTGATGAAGGCAGCTCTGCTGTAGTATGGTTTCAAAGCGGAATTGTCCCTTCTAATCGATGCCAAATAACTCGATAGCATCCCTTCATTCAAGGCTAATCGGATCCAAGCCCTACAGTAACCAACTTCGGTCGTAATTTGCTGAAGAGACTGGATATGGTCGATGATTTGGCGGTGAGAGAAGATTAGCAATGGCCCCCAGAAACTTGGTTGAGGCATCGCGTCAAAGTCTGGACCGCTCAGAACTTCCGTTACCCTTTTGTTTGAAGTAGATGCAATTATTTTTGCATCCAAAGGTAAGGAATATAATGCTTTTGTTATGTTGAAAAACAAATATGATGATGGGGGGAATTTCATGAAACCATATCTACGCATTCTGTTTGCTGTAAATTAGAGAGCTGCATCAAGACTTGGAAAGCTCTGAAAGCCCGATTTACCCGAAAAACCCAGAACGTTAAAATCATTGTGTCCCGAATGGATTCAAGTTCCGGGACCCAAAACTTGATAATTATGCTGGATTGCAGGTTTGAGTGCAGTAGATACTCTATCTTGGATTCGGACCGGGTATCAAGTCTTGCCCAAACGCAAGTTCGTGCCGGGCATGCAAGTTTTACCCGAACCCGAGTTCTAACTGGACATATTATAATTCTTGCCAAGGGCGTAACCAAGATTTTGATAAGAGAAGCGCATTTCCTTTTTTATGCAAAATTTTCATCAATTTATACATGAAATTTTAGAGTTCATAAACTTATAAAGATCTTTATCCGCAACAAGCCTGTAACGAGCCTGAAACACTACCTAAAAAATGCAGGTTATGTAATTCATGGACTTTGGATAATTCCGTAAGTAAC
Organism: Platygaster equestris; assembly: GCA_030522785.1. Lineage (NCBI taxonomy): Eukaryota > Metazoa > Arthropoda > Insecta > Hymenoptera > Platygastridae > Platygaster > Platygaster equestris. The sequence continues at coordinate 10,701 of JAPYZK010004324.1, forward strand.
AAACGTTTCAAACCATTTCATAGTTCAGAGAAGCTGAAATTATCGAAGTTTTGATTCGATTCTTCATGCATTTCGAAGATTTA